>KV723154.1:2259-23726 GCA_000500205.2 Phytophthora lateralis | reverse complement strand
TCTTCCAACCCCTCGATAGCCACTTTACGCTCCATCCATTTGGGACTAGCAAACCCTTCCTGAATCGCTTCCCAATTTTCAATGCGAAGATCCGCAATTACTCCCTCTGCTTCCTCAGTGGTAACAGAGATCGCCATCGGCGTAAAGTCAGCGCTACCACCACCACTAGCTGCTGCACCTGATGCTAAGGGCCTTCTTGCCAGCACTGCTTTGGGCGCAGCTCCTGGTTTCACACCGAGCCGAGCAGGTGGCCCCCGTTTTTTTAGGGAAGGGCGGCGAGGACCAGCAGGAGCGGGGCTAGCCATATCCACATCTTCAGCCTCGGGTGCCGGTGCATTCGATCCACCAAAACTAGAGCGACTAGCAGCACTACCTGCACTGCTAGGGCGCGACGGTGTAGCGCTACCAGGACGAGATGAAGCGGCACTACCAGGCCGAGAAGATTGTGCACTACCGGGCCGGGAAGAGGGAGCCGAAGTTGCACCACATCCCATACCTCGCTGGATCGTCTTGAATGCTCGTGGATTTTTGCGTGCAATTTCATCCATTTGGCTTTGAAGCCACCCAACCGTTTGATCAGTAGCCGTCAAAAGCACGATGAACGACTTCTGGCCCGCCTCCCGCACCTTCGGGTCAGTATCATTAACGCCCTTCATAAACATCAATCCAAAAGCCACAATCAAGGCCTTGTCATTCACATCCACGTAACGGTTTTCAACTGCACGAGCCACGAAAGCCATGGTCTGGACACGCGCAGGAGGGGCCTTGTTCTTGGACGCATCGCAAGCCACCTTCAGGTCATCCATCATCATGTCGATCGGCATCGCATGCTGGAGAAGCAAGTCCAGCGTTTTATTTGTGGCGCTCAAAATCACCGACTTTTTGTCGGATAATTTTCGCAGCAAATCTGGGAACATTGTTCGTGCATATTGGCTAAAGTTCTTACGTAGGCCGTCGGCCAGAGCGCCAAATACTTCAATCGACTTTGCGACGATGTTCACATTCGCGTCGTTCGACAATGCCTTTAGCGTCGATACAAGTTCATAGTAATCACCATTTGCAAGCTTTGGCACAGGGCCAATCACCTCGAGCACAATTTTCAACGCTTCAACCTTTTCGCTCCACTTGGGAAGTGCCAACTTGGTCTTGAACTCAGTCTTAGGTAGCTTTGCAAGCAAATCCACAGTTTCAACAAAATCGCGTGGGTCTAATGCTACAGGGGCCGGATCAGCCGCGCCAGATGGGGCACCTGTTACTTTTCCTTCACCAGCAGCTTTAGCTCGCTTTGCTCCTTTAACAAACTTTGTAGGTGCTGCTTGACCGGGTACAATATCCTTGACTTGTCCTTCAAACTCAGTTTGCTGGGCCGACCGAAGGTTCGCCACAATATCTTGAACGAGTGCCGGACCAGTCCACCGGTGAATTTCAACCAGAATGTCCATGGAGATCTGTCGCACCTTCACCGCGCCTTCCATCAGCTTTGGCAATGCATTCTTAATCGCTTGCAGCGGTACCACTCGCGGTCCGTACGCCTTTAACGCTTCCAAAGTGCACCTCAGACAAGCTGGTGGAACCTTCGGCTTGCGGTTACCAGTGCCTTCCAGAAGAGCAATCACCGTCTCCTCAGCTGCACCTGCTGCAATAAACGCGTCCGTCAGCTCTTCACAGAGCTTCACAATGCCCGGCCGTGCCGAAAACCCCTTATCAGTCACGCGTGCCATTACGCCAGACACAATCTCCTTCTCAAACGGCTGCACATTCAACGTGTACGCGAGCACCGCGGCAATACCCGCCTCCATGGCACTGGCATTAGAATCTTCACACATCTTGGTAAAAAGTCCCAACGCCGGCCTCGCCCGCTCCGTCGTGACGCCAGGTTGCTCAAACACCGTCTTTAGCTCCTCAAATGCTTCTTTCCGTACTTTCCAGTTCTTATCAGTCAACTTGGGCAGAACCTCGTCCAACGAGACACTTTCTCCTGATCCCCCACTGACTACCTCCATATTAGACAACGTCGTTGCCACTGCGTCCATATTGGTGTCTTGTGCCGCCTTCTTAACCTCCTTCTTCGCCGCAGGTGTCTTCACAACGGGGGTCTCACCGCTCATAGCAACGTCTTCAACCTTCACGTCCATTAGGACGTCTTCTGCAGTATGTGGTTGGCTTCTGGCAGCTGGTAAAGGCGGCGAAGACGACACAAACGCCTTTCTCGGCGCTGGGATCGGAGAGTTCGCTACGCCGCCGAATTTCGGCGCAGGCGGCGCTTCTTGCTGTGCGCCAGCCCCGTCATCATCCTCGTACTGGATGTTGGACGAAATAGACTTGGAGATGCTCATGAGAGATGCCACGTCGAAGCCCGCGCACATGCTGCACGTGCAGCTGGCGTTGCGCAGGCATTTCTCGTCCATTTCAAGCGGATCTTGCACGGGTGCGTGGAACAGAGTATGGAGGAGATGTTGCGCGCAGTCTGAAGGCGCTGGGGTCGCGTCCGAGCGAGCAGGGAGCCGACGAGAGCGCGCAGGTCTTGGCTACAAATCGAGTTCCGCCTCCGTTGCGGAATTTCAGAAAGTGACGGCTCGGCGCATTTAAATTTTCAAACTCAATGCGACATGACTATCCTTACTGAAATTAAGTATAATAGAGTGATTGTCACGAATAAATGTGACGTTTGCATTCCCCGCCAAAGTACATGTAGCAGGATGCAGGCTGGCGGCACCGAGGCGACCAGTCTCATGCGCTGGCTGGGTTACTACGGGGCTACGAAGCAGGAACAGTGTGTCGTGATTGTAAGAAGGCTGCTGGACACTGCGTAGGTAGCAAGGAATCGGCGGGTTCCGATGAAAAGCGTTAAAAATGAAGAAATTAACGGTTGTGCTAACGTTATATTTGCCCTTGTGGGCAGATTTCCCTCTGTTTTTGAAAAGGAGAAGGTGTTGCGTGGGTGGGAGGCAGTGGTGGCCACGCTTGAGGTGTTCTACGAAGCTTCAGTGGTTGTGGACGTCAGGAGACTAGAGGATGCGATCGTTGAGCCGAATGAGACCCTCCGAACGGTGCTGGAGCTGGTGCTAGGCGCTGTGGTGCAGTGTGAGGAGAAGGACAAGTTCGTGAAAGATATTCTGACCATGGAGGACGCCGTGCAAGCAGACCTAATGGCGATTATTGAGAGAGTCATGACTAGAGGCGTTTCAGTGGTTGAAGAGGGGAGATTTGGAGATGTGGGGCAGGAAAAAGAACAAAAGACGAAGAGCAGTGAGAAGCAGGCATTGGGTTCTCCGCTGTATTTGTCGAGAAATGCTGCTCTGGAGCAAACAAAGAGGGAAAACGGGGTGCTGGCAGAGGAAAACGTACGTGGATATGGAGTGACGGTTGCTCCAGTGTAGTAATTGATGGTGCTAGGTGCTTGCAGGTTTATCTTGCTCAAGAGCTAAAGGGCACTACCAAGAAATTTCGAGAGGTTGAAGATGACAAGATGAAACTTGTTGAGATGATGCGGCAATTGAAGGAGCAGCTGAGTTCGGATGTCCTGCGGAAAGAGAGGTCAGTTCATGCTCTGTATGATGAGAGACTAGAAACACTTCAACGAGACCTGGATCGTGCCAAGGCCGAGCTGCAAGACAAGACGGCGCTGGCGACGAAAGTTCCAGCTTTGCAAGATGAAGTTGATCTGCTACGACCGCTCGCCGATAAAATGGCGAAGATGGATACAACAATGGCTAAGTACAAAGCGAAAATCGATGAACTGTCAGGCGCGAAGGATACTTTACGTGTACGTTTCTACTGTACACTATCCAACATTTGCGCTTAGGCGAGTATCTGATGTTATTGTCCCTTTCAAAACCTGTAGCGTCTCGAAGGTACCAACGCGGAGTTGATGGAAATGAATTTAGCTTTGGAAAGCGAGCTAGCCAAAGCTGCATCCTGGCACCGCAAACTGAAGGAAGCGAAGGAGGCGAATACTGCGGTGGTGAGTTACCTATGCTGTGCTTCGTCTGACACAGTTTTGGGGATCTGACTTTACTATTCCGTGCTCTACTTAGCAATTCAGAGTATCAGAGCTTGAAACGCTGCTAGCACGGGAGATACAAGACCTCGTCGTGGCCCGTGCAGATCTTGAAGCTGCACACAGTTCTCTCTATGAAATAAAGGCGCTCAATTCCCAGCTACAACAATTAATGGATCAACGGTTCTCTGATGACACGACGGACAGCAGCAGCACGCGTTCTGCTCCAGCTATCACCGGTGGCATTAATGAATTTAATCCAGAACTCATGCAGAAGTTAACCCGCTTGGAATATGAGAATATCGAGCTCAAGAAGCAAGTCGATGGTGAAACAGCAGCAAGAATTGACGCTTTGCTGGACGAGATCGAGGATATGACACGGCTTAAAAAGTCATTCGAGACGAAATACTTTGCCACACATCAGGCTCTTCAGTCTACACAGTCTGAATTGAAGCGCACCAAGCATGCCTTCGAAGACACAACCGCAGAACTCCTAGCAAGAATCGATCAACTAACACGGATGATTGAGTGTTCCGCAATGCAAGTGGAAGATGTAAATGCTGAACGTCTACGATTTCATCAGCTGAAAGCCCTTGACCTGAGGGAAGTGTGTCATCGATACGAAGAGCAAGCTGCGGACACCATCGAGCAAATGACTTTACTTGTTGATGCGAAGTCCTCTGAGGTTGAGCAGCTGACATCAAGGTTGCTCCATGATGAAACCAAACATGATGCAGAGCGACAAGAACTGGAATCGACGAACCTAGCTACGACTACTGAGCTGGAAAGATATCAGGAACTTCACTCGGTCTCCAACGCCGACTGGTGTGCGAAGGAAGGAGAGCTCAATGATCGTGTCAGAGAGCTGGAAGAGCTTTACAGTCAGTGGAAGCAGCAGGAAGAAGTGCTGAAGTCGACAATCAAGAGTCAGCTCCAGTCAAACGGCCGTATTGTGGAGAAGAATAAGGCTTTGAAAACGGATGTTATCGATAAACGGGAGGCGGTCGTGAGGCATGAAGCTACAATTACGCGGCTAGAATCGACCGTGGCTCTGCTCGAGAAGGAACGAACTCACTTCTCCGCTCAAGAAGAGCGAAAACGAGATGTGGGGAGCGGAATTTCGTCGTTCTCAACTCAGCTGAGTACGCAAGTCAGCCTGGTCGTAGCCGAGTTGGAGAAAGTGCTCAAAGAGAACAAGGAGCTGCATCAGAAGCTTGTTGGATGTCGGTGTGGCCGTGGATCTCCACCTAGAGGAGCAGTTTCTGACTCGGCCCAGAAAGCAAAGAGCTACTACTTGAGCCGAATTCAGCAGCTAGAGCACAGCAAGCAGCAGGGGGAGTACAAGCGTCGCGAGCTTCTTCTCGTGAACGCAAAACTTATCCAGAAACAGAAGCAGCTCTACGTCAATAATATGAGCCTGGTAAATGATGTCCACCAGCTTGAAGAGTCCGTGAATCACTGGAGGCTCCGCGAGGAGAGAAGAAAGAAAAAAGAGGAGCAACCGAGCTTACCTGTGGCAACCGAGTATAAATTCACTTCCCCGCGCGTTATGAAAACACGGTTAAAAGACCAGTCAAGAAATAACGAACCGCTACCAAGTCAAGCATCCGACGAAATCCGACAGGTATCACTTGAAGTACCTGGCGCCGCGTTAGCGTTGGCATCGACTGTCGAAGGAGATACCCGCAATGCTTTGGATGATCAACATAGTGGAGCATGTTCAAGCACCAAAAAGCGCAAACTAGAGGAAGACTTTGTGCCGACAGGAAGTGCAGCTAACGGCGCGTTCACAGAAGCATCAGACTTCTTCTCGAAGCCTTCGTCTTCATCAGCTCCTTTAAGCTCAAGTGAAGCATCCGAACCGCGTTCAAAGCGAAGACTCTCGCACTTCATCACTCGCGGCCTTGCCTCCAAAAAGCAACAACCAGACAAACCGTCTGAGTGCCAACAACAGTAAGCACCACAACGAATGTAATTAAATCAAACAACAAAAAGGTAAACTAAGTGTATCAGGACACTTGTATATTCCCTCCTACGAGTAGTAAGGCTTCTGTCCGCACTCCATGCTTCCCTGTTGCAAGTAGTGGCAATACATGTCTTCTGCACACGCCGTTCCATTCCCACACGTGGTGGCTCCATCAACGTCGTTTACTGCATCAGGCGGGGCACAGACACAGTTTTCTCCTGCTCCATGCAGACACAGGCACCGGAACTCCCTCTTGCACACTGGAGGGTCTCCGATCTTCCTGCTGAGCTCCGCGGTCGGATTGCAGACACCCCAGGGCACCACCGCCGTTTCCTCGATCTGGAACGGGTTGTCTTGCATGTTGCTCGGGTCGTAGACGATGCAGGACGGAGCCGTGGCGAACATTTCCTGCCCGGGCTCCATCCTGCACACAAAGTTCTTGCTGGCGCACATGGGCAGCGTCTTGTCCGGGTAGTCGCAGTCCGCCCCATCGGCGACCACGTGGACGTAGTACGTGGGTGTCGTCGCGGGGGCCGCCACTTCGAGGTGCAATTTGCTCTGCAGAGACTCAGCGACGGCCGCCGAGGCTGCGAGAGCGGACGCAATCGCGAGGAAGAGCAGACGCATTTGGTCTTCAAGTTGATGAATTCGGACTGCTGGCTCGAACGACGAGAAAATAACCAACGGAGCAACAGAGGCGACTCTGCACGGATAGAGAGATGGTTGGGACGACAAGCGTGTGGGAGTGTTCAATGAGAATAGGACACAGATACACAGCACTAGAGCATCACATCGTCGTTGCGAAACACCCGGGATATAAGATCTGGACGATGAAAAGATCACCATTGCTGGATTAGGGAGCTTCACGGAGTTCTCTCTCAATGCATAAGACTTACGTCTCTTTCTTAACGTACACTCACTCACTAGGAAGATCCATGCCAAGATCTCTCGTTCCTTAGGCACTGCCATCCACCTCTCCATCCACACAGATGCCAAAGTTGTCGTAGTCTTCGCAGGTCAGGTCCGTGTCGCACTCTCCATCGTCCGTGCAGTCACTGTAGAGCGCCGTGCTGCTGGGCAGGTAGGGTGCGGTGGCACACTCCTGGTAGCTGCTCTTGGTGCGGCAGTACTCGCCCTCATCACAAGAGCCCACCTCTCCACTGGACGTGGTGCAGTTCTTGGCCGTGCTGCGGCCAGTCCGCCACGCATCGGGCGGCATGCAGTAGCAGTCCACATTAGCGTAGTCCAGGCACAGGCACGTGAAGTCGAAGAGGCACTTGGACGGTAGCGACGCGTTGGACGAGCTACATTGCATCCAGGGCATAGTGGTGCTGCTGTCCACAGTGTCCAGGAACGAATCGTCGCGCTCCAGACACTTCTGCGCGCCCGTGCCGTCGTCCTGGCACGCGTAGGACGCGGACTCGCACATAAGCACGTCTCCGCCGTTGGGGCACGTGGCGTTGTCGGAGATCACCGTCACCTCGCGGAACTTGAGGTGGCTGCGGTGGTGGTGGCCCTTGTGGTGGGCCGCCAGGGCGGGAGATGCCAAGAGCGCGAAGGCGACGAGCAGCGACGAGTGCATCTTCTGGGAAGATATCTAAGTTCGCGGCGAGTTGAGAAGTGATTGGATCGTGGATGACAGCAAAAAAAAAATCAGATATTGTGGAGAGTTGTGTCCGGGTAGAAGAGGCACGTATTGGGTTGATGCACTTGTTATTTGTATGGGGTGGGTTAATAGAACAGGAATACCAGGACATACAGCTGACGTGCGCAAGATCCAGCGGCGGAATCGTCACATGGCTACATTGTAAAAATGGTTCCTGGTCAGTCATGACACATACTCCAGTAATTCTGTGGGTGAAGACTTTCCAAGAGGAAAATTATTATATTTTGTTGTTCTATTCCAACAGCGTAGAGTATGATTTTGCTGCCGGGACTTCCGATTTAACATGCAAGAGAAAAACCTGCCTTGTCCGCGTGCTTCCTACGGTAGTTCTACGTAAGGATCAGTTTAAGTTGATCCAGGCTATCCAGTCTCATCGAAAATACGAGTGCAATGGAATTCAAGCTACTCAACGAAGTCAGTTATTGTAGGGAAACTCTTTGTCTTGAAAAATACGTTATTCCAGTCGTAAGCGCGCTCCACTACCCAATTCTCACTAGCTTGCGTTACCACACCAGCCAACGTTTTGGCACTCCAAAGTTGGCCATTCACCTTGCTGCGGTCAGCCTTGCAACCATTAATGAGCACGCATGGGCCACAACATAATGTTTGCTGGTACAGAACGTAAGTTATTACTTCGAAGTAGTAGTTTTTGTGCTCACTGGAACAGAAATTATTCAATACAAATATTGCAGTATTTTCGCTTCTACTTCTTTACGCGGTCTTACGCTACGCATCAAGATCAACTCATTTGTAAGCAGAATGAATGGGCACGAGTGTTGGTATTCTAGTCGAGGTGTCGAGTTCAAATGTGCGTATCGACAACGGGACGGGAGATTCTATGCAAGTGTACCGGAAGTCTATCCTCCCAGCGTAAGCTTACTTTGAAGAAGATGTAAACGCCTTATGCTTGATGCATTCAGTTTACGGGAATTTTGTACTTCCATTCAGTGCATACAGAGATAACCGATTTTTCCAGCTACTTCAAGCAATTTTTTTCTTGGTCGTGTTCTGCCCGTGCAAGTACAGATAGTAGTATACTCAACTCTTCGAAGCCCCTTTCCAGTATATGATCATGATGTGTGAAGGTGAATCCACTCGAATTGGAAGGTAAAATCAGCACCTAATTCATACATAACCCGATTAGCTTTCAAGACAGGGTAGAAAAATACATTGCTACGTACCAAAATGAACAACGCGGTACGTCAAAGTCATCAATATCCACATCATCAGCGTTGACTGAACAAAGAGCATTTGAGTTTCCAATACAAACGCGAGTTGATACAGCGTATTGATACGACAGTTTCGTTGTGTGATCACAGCAAGGCCAACAAACGATCCCAGCTCCATTAGTACGTAGACAAATATTCGAGACACGATGCTACTGACATTTTCACGTGTAACACCAATCATTTCAGTGTGATATTGTGCGCTGGGGAGGTTAACCATCGTCAGGATGAAAATGTCATACACAGCCGGAACAAACGCTTCCATGTACTCCGAGAGAATGAGGCACTCCGAGGTAAAGAGTACTTCAAGAGCTTCCTGGATTATGGTCGAATTGGTGACGGTGGATTTCTTTCTGCTCGCGGTTCTCGAAGCTGCCATACCCGGGATGTCCTCTTTTCTTGGAGATTTCGGTAGTGATGGTGATGACGGGGCTGGTATAATTGTACCTGTACGTCCAAAGCAACATGTACCCCAATTTCTGGCTGAAACTGGAGGAGCTGTTCTCACGAGTGATGCGGTTCGTGATAGGGTTTTCAGATTGTGTTGATATGAACTGCTGGATGACTTGCTGGAGTCGTGTCTTTCATATTTTTCCAGCAGAGCCCTGCCTTGTTCTGATAGCTCGTAATATATGCATGAGCGCACTCGAATCTTCCTCTTGGATTGGCCTTGGATCAGCTCAGTACGGTCGCAAATTTGTCGAAGTGCCACAAGAATATTACTGTCATCAGCTTTTGGCATGTCAGGTACCCAGCGAAGCCGGCCAATTATTCGTGAGTTTGCTGGTGAAGCTCGTGTAACTCACTACGAGTCTGAACGAGATCAACAATCATTATCGCTGCAAGCGAAGTCAGTGATGCCGTTTGTACAAATGTGACGAGGTAGAATGCGTCAAAGAAGTCGACAGTGAAAACTACTTGAGCCGGTATCATGTCTTCTTTGTAAGCCGCAGCAGACGCAAATACCACTTTAATAACGAGTCTTAGAACAGCAACACAGGCAGTTCATAACTCGTGTGGTTCGTCTTGGTGAAAATCACTTGATGCGCAGGGTATGCAACATACATGAAAGCTTGCATTGAGCCTATTCGATTGAGTCGGCGGAGTTGTTCACGCTGCGAGAGAATCTGTCGAAAGCCCCGAGCTCCCACGATGATCCGCATGTACAGCAAAACGATAGATGTTGTCACCAGGCACAGAGTAAACATGAAAAACGGAATTGGAAATACCCAGAGTTCCGCCGTCACCATGCCTGCTGCGATATAGCCAACCCCCATTAAAAAACAGTAAGCCATGATTTGTTTTGACGACAATTCAGGAACATCAAGCCAGAATCCAATCTGGATCGAAGCTGCGTTGCCGACACCGACTCCAACCAAACCTGCTCGAACCCAAAAGCCGTAGTTTTTTCTCCAACCATCGACTGGATCTTGAAGTGGAACGCTCTCTTGGCACAGCACTACGAGGATAACAAAAAGCGGGACACCGATACACACAAGTAACACACGGTCCACGGACGTTTTCCGAGTGTACTCTTCAAATGCCAGCATACGCTCGATTGAGTATTTTCCTCCGTAGTGGGCGAGCTGCGTACTAAACCACGCGTCTATCAGCCTCTCCCATTGAACTTTCAGATGGTCTCGGACGCCCATTGTTGGAGTTAGGAACGTATTCGAAGCCGCCATTTCTCCTTTAATGAAGAGGATGATGTTGCCCATACAGTACGAGGATAGTGTGCGCGAAAAGTATTCATAGCCCAAGCAGAATTTACGCACTGATTCATTGTTCTGCCTAGTAATTAATTGGCGATAAAGACTTATCTAAGCCACAATGAAGAGAAAAAAACTGAAAATCAGTGGTCGAAGTCTACCTCAGCAATACTTCCAAATACTAAGTATATTCCACATGTGCGGTAGATATCGCAAAAATAAACACTGGACGAAGTAGCAGTACTGGAAGTGTGATGAGCTCCATAAACAGTTCCCACGATCCCTTGAATCGCAGCAATTGTACTCAGTCGGCGGCGTTGTTCCCTTTTGGAAATGAAACACGAAATAGGAAGGATCCAACAATAATTGAAGCTGCTGCTGAGACCAAAATCACATTCAGGTTGTAATGGAAAGTGGTATCCTGCCACTCAAACTAGCTTGATTATTCACATTTTCGTAGTTCACCGATACTACAACTTCACTAGAGGACATGCAGCAACCGTAGTAAGCTTGATCGAGATTAACGAGTCTCGTAGAATGGTCGGTCCGTGCTGGGGGTGGGCGTAAACTCCTGGTCGCTGCTGCCGGTGGCGGAAGTACGGCCAGCGTCCAGACTTTTCCATCGCTTGGAGCGCAAATCCCGTCGAGCGAATGCCACTGTACTCAACGTTTTGGCTCGGTGCATGCACAAGATGCAGAGACTGCACTTGTTCAAGTTCACTCGGCCATCCACGACATCCACGGGGACTTTGCGTACCACCTGGCACGTGCTGCACACAGCCTTGAAACAAACAATGCATCGTCGGAAGTGGGCGCTATTCTTGGGCCCACCAAATGCGTTCTTGCACCTTCCAATACACTCGTCCATCGGAGGTTGAGCCAACCGACGAGTAGACTTACCGGCGTCGTGGATCATCCAGGCAAGTTTCTTCGAGTACGACGTATCACTGGTCTGGCCGACCCCAAGGACGCAGTTCACGAGTACGGGGAAGGCTGCAAATTCAGGAACGATGCCCATGGGGGCAACAAACCCTTTCATGTACAGCTCCACCTTTCCATTAGCCAGCTCCGTCTTCAGCCAGCACAGGGAGCACTTGACTCGGAGGTAGCTATGCTCGTTCACAGGCTCCGAGAGGTCCACCGAGTGCGCGACATAGTACCCCATCCTCTCCCCATGCTTCGTTGTGGACATTCCCATGGAAATGACCATGCAGGCTCCACGAGTCTTGGCAAGAGGCATCGACATCCCCAACGTACAACGGGCCACACCGCAAAACCTGAAAGGGTCTTCTTGGGTGGGCTCTGCGATTGTCGCCAACCAGTGGAAGTTCTGCATGGCATCGTCGACAAATACCGTGCGCATCTTGACAGCGTCGTCACTGTCGACAAAGCAGCCGTACATTTCGTCGTCCAGCGTTCCTTGGATCATCCCGACGATCTTCACCGACGGCGCAGATTTGCACGGTACCAGTTGCAGGTGCCCGTCGAGTGTTCGGATTGACGGATACGTCGGTCGGGGGCCCGAACGCTCACGATACACCGTCAAGTTGTCGCGGTGGCCCACATCCTTCCAGGCGTTGGGGTCCACGACCCGTTTTTCGACAAACCGGAATCTGTCGTAGTACTCGATCGTGTCTAGCACCACTTGGTCCGCGAGATCTTCGAGGCGACGGCCTTCTTCTTGTGAAAGATACAGACGTTCCTGCGTTGAATGGGTCGACCCAGTCACTCGTTCTGAAGACGTCGTACTGCTCATGATCCCGAAAAACTGTTTTATGAATCCCGAAATTCCGCGAAGAGGTCGATGAGGTGCTCGGCAAAAAGCGAAGTGATGACCAGGTTGCACCGGGTGCTGGGCCAAAGTAGCTGCGGAGAGGTGATGGCACGCACCTAAGTACCATCGTACTTTGCTTTCGGCCAGATCCGAACCGATTTCCGGCCAGTTTCCATGATTTCTGGCAATCCCGAAGCCACTTGACTACATGTGCCAACCAAGGTCAGAGAGTGCTGCATTGCTTAATGGAAAGGCAAAGCTTGATGTCGTGTTCATCTTAGGCAGCGCCATCAGGATCATTAGACTTGCTGACCACGAACGGCTTCAAGCTCCGCAGATCTTTCAAAATCGATTCAATCGTAAATAGTAGGATATCCGATATTATAGGTTTTGGAACAAGTACTTTAGCATAATCGTGCATAACACATATATGTGATCTAGCTGAATATTCGTTTTATACAGGGATTAGGCGGCTGACAGGAACCGGACCGAATCAGAGTTGTGAGTCCGGCGTAATGACTCTCTTGTCTAATAGTTGTCTGGTGTACGAGTCCACACTATGGACCATAGCGCTTACCTAAAGCCAGCTGGAGGTTTTTGGCTAAGAATCGTCGATGTGATCACGAGCAAAGTCATTACCTTCGCTTCGATTTATCTTCTCGTCGTCGCTCCTCGGAATCCAGGCGCATGACCAAGTTTTGAGGTTTTGTCGACACAGGTTTCTTGGATGGGGCACCATCTCCTTTTCGTGTCGCTGTGATGCAGACGGGGGCCTCTGTCTTCATCTGTCGGGCGAAATAGCTTTGGTTTGAATCGACTTGGAGCGTCGAGGAATGCAACGACGTCGATGCTGCAGTACTCCATAATATATTATCACGCTGCAGGTCAAACGGTATTAATCTGACCACCCGAGCCAAGTATAATGGATTTATCCTCTTGCCACTTCAACGTAGTTTAACACCACTAGGTCCAGCTAAGTCGTCTGTTCGCTCTTCGTTCGAGTCGAACCAGTGCTTACATCACCCTCATAGAATATACTCGGACGTCTCGGTGCTGAGCGCTCGATTGCTTCGAGCGCGGGCATGAGCTATTTCTCTCGCTGCGAACACCGTCGCGCTGGTTTGCTTGGCATAGCCCATGCACAGGAAGCAAATGCAGCAGCGCGTCTGCTGCACGACGCTGTCCGCCGCTACGTCCACCGTCACTTTGCGCATCGTCCTGCACGAATTGCAAACCAACTACAACAAACATGTAAAACACCAACAACTACACAGCAAACGAGACCCTTGCAATGCCCACCGCGCGACAGACGATGCAGCACCCGAGCTTCCGCTTCTTGGCCACACCGAAATGCGATTTGCATCGGCCGACGCAATCCTCCGTCGATGGCGACACCATCCTATTGATAACGCCAAAACAAACGTTAGTCACCAATCCGTGTACCCCGTCAATGCAAAAACCTACCAACGTGTCGAGCGCACGGAATCGTGCAGCATCCAGCGAATCTTCTTGGAGTAGGAAGTGTCACTCGTCTGGGCGAGTCCCAAGGCTGCATTCACTGCTGCATTCACCACCGCAAACTCCGGTACACTGCCCATGGGGGCGAAGAAGCCTTGCATGTAGAGTTCCACACCACCATTCGGCAGCTCACACTTGAGCCAGCACATGGACCCTTTAGCGCGCGTGTACTTGCTCCCAGTAGCGTTACCATTCACAGTGAGTCCAAGCTGCGTCGTTCTACCCATCGGACCGTTTGAACTCACATCCACCGAGTGCACCACATAGTACCCAACCCGTTCTCCACGTGCTGTCGTGGTCACTCCCATGGACGTGACCACACAATAGTCACGCTTCCTAGCGAATGGTCCGTAGCCATTGTTACCTAAGTCGGCCCACGTGACGCCACAGAACCGAAAGGGGTCGTCCTTGGTAGCTCCTCGGATCCGAGTCAACACTCGAAAGTCGTTCACTTGGTCGTGGATGTACGAAGATCGTAACTTGGCGGCGTCGTTGCTGTCCATGTGCATGCCGTACATTTCGTCGTCGAGGGTGCCTTGCAGCGCCCCCAATACCAATAAAGTAGGCACAGAAGTCTTACAGACGACAGGTTCCAGTCGTCCGTCGGGGGTACACAGAGTCTGATGCTGTTGTCGCCAAGAATCCCGTTCCTTGAAAGCCACGAGGTTGTCCTGTCGACGGACTTCTTTCCATTGTTCATCATGCAGTCGACGCTTGCGGACGTCACGGAAGTGCAGATAGTCACTCAACGTCTGCTTCAAGACGGAGTCTGCGAGAGTTTCGAGGGAGTCGACTTCTTCGACGGACAAAATGAGTGGTGGAGGGCCATGGAGCGCAGGAATTGATGGCTCGGAGACTAGAGGGCGGTAATTTCTGCTTGCTGTCACGTTGGCGGTGGTGTTCATCGTCGCGCTCAAGCTGGCGGAGAAGGTCATCGACCCGTTGATTTGCGTCGAGAACTGCGGTGCCATTGTTCAATGCAGCGAGAGTCCGAAAGTGACGAAAAACTGTTGAAGGCGGCCATGGAACTCATGCTCCGGGACAACTGTCGAGATCAAATTGAACACGTCGAATGATATTTCGAAGCCGAGTTTTCACCATGTATTCCGGGTCGTTGACATGATGTAGAACGTCTGGCTTGAATTTGTTTTGTCTTCTGTAAATGTTTGTGGGGTGGCTGGATACAATTGAGGCAAGTAGACTATTTTTGCAGATCAACGCTGAGGTTTCCATCAGAGAAATTACCATAAACTTGAAAATGTCGTGGTTCTCTAACATAACATTCACTTGTTCGACTAACTCCAAATTGTGGTTGGCGAATAGTTCAGTCATTTTAGGTTGTCAGCCAGAGCTTCGTCGCGTATTCCGCCAAAGCTAAAGATGGAATAATAATTGCAACTAATCCACGGCCACCAGGCTAGACTCGCCAGCCAGGCAACTCGTCAGGGCAAATGCCATCCTCTATCAATCCCAGTCAGTCAAGCCCAGTCGGCACAATGCCGAGCTCATCGCGACTGCAGAACTCCCTGACGACTTGGTGGCTGAAATTCTACAATGCGATGTACAGAATGCAGCTTGCTCATTATGGCGGTAAGTACTCAATAGAGCGGATGCTGGCGCTGGAGGAGTACACTCGAAGGACCTCTTTTCTTCGCGTGATGATTGTGATAATCAGCCCTCCTCTCTTCACTGCCGCAGTGTTATTATGCCAAGAGAGGTTTCCACTTCAAGACCCCAAACAAGGGTGGCAAGCGAACTGGGGATTTTGGTTCCGTGTTGGCATGCTCGGTCTTGTAAATGGCCACGAGACGAGTACACAAGTCTCTCCCTGGTTCAATGTTCCAAGGGGCAAATTATAGTGTTCAGCATATTTACGGGCATTGGTCTAATTGCTGGTGGTATGGCAGTTGCAGAGATTTGGGTGTTCCCGATCCCGTTTTTTCTGCTTTCTCTGTCCTTGGTCTTCATAGCAGTTCTCGTGGGATTAATGCGAGTCGTGGCGGGGAAGACTGTATTTAATTTAATCGCTTCACAAAAGAAGGAGATCAGGAATATGATCAATGTTGCCATGCTGGAGAGCATGATGTGTGCAGGCTATCCAGCCTATCAAATTCTGTTTACCAAAGCAAACGGCACATCCTACGAGCTTCCAGTCATTTTGCTCCTATCGGTGATCAAACTCGTGCCGAAGAGGACATTTCGAACGGCTGCAACCCATGAAGAAGATATGATACCCAAGCAAGTCATTTTCACTGTAGATTTGTTTGATTCCTTCTATCTAGCAACCTTCATGCAACGTTTTGCGCCGACGACTCTCGTAGTGGTAATGCTTGTCGACGTTGCCGAGTCGGCTATGGAATTGCACGACCTCTATAAAAACACTGGAATTATTCTCGCTCGGTTAAACGAAGTCGCTGAAATTGAAACCGAAAACAATGGAAACCTGCTTGGAACAATCCGCAACTTACTGAATGGTATCGAGTCTCACAAAACCCAATTGCATGTTAGATGTCGCGTGCATTCCTGCATCACACACCAATTATCTACCGATAGCAGGACCCTCCTACAGAAATTAGACGGCTACCCACTTGTCAGGTCATCGGACCGCACCTCTCAGCACTCTGAAGGAAAGACAAACGTGACATCACAACTATCTTCCGTTGTCCCGCTACCCGACAGGCTGCTTTCAGAGGGGTCGGCTAAGCTGAGCTCGCTAACGAGTGCAGAAAAGCCGTTGTTAAACACTGTTAAAACGATCCTCAACTCCTCCAAACTCGTTCGGGCAGTAAAGCAAATGGACCTAGAAAAGATTGGACGCAGTCCATCGAGAGCTGCCACTGCAACAAATCTCTCGAAACTCTCTTCACCTCAGAGTGCCTCGTTCTCACAGAATACGTCGAAATTATCACCCCCCTCATCTACGGCCTTTACATCCTCGTTACCGTCCGCTTACCGAGCGCAGTCTATCATAGAGAAATGGAGGGCGTCACTCTCAACAACGTCGGTGGCATGGTCTCCAGAATGTTCGTCTACGCACTCTTGGAATTCATATCCTTCGTTGTTCTCGCAATCATTACGAAGCGGCACTGCGGCATCGACATGCTCTACCAACTCGCATTTGTACTGGAGATGGAGATAGCTTTCGTGTCGTCAAAACTGGTTCTTTGGATCTTGTACACGTTGTCCTATCGCGTGACACACTTCGGTACGTCGGCATGTGTGTCTACTTTTTATGGTCCTTGTGATGGTAACGTGAATGAATGTTTGTGATGCAGGGCCGGACGTTTCCTTTCTGTTTGAATGGGTTAAACACCCACCCGGTGAGTAACGCTGTTGTAGGTTGTTTTACGCCTCCCTGGCGGGAAATATCACACAGAGATAAAGGGCGTAAATTTGGCGGCGTGGTTTCTCGGGTATATTTACGCACTACTCGAATCCGTGTCTATTGTGGTGTAAGCGCAAGTGGCTGTACCAACTGTCGTTTGGCGTAAATACCGCCCGGACTAACCAAGATGTAGCTTTGACGTTTCGTGTTGCTCACTTCGGTACGTACGCTTCAAATGTCATGGTTGACATCACATACCACCGAGACGAACGAACGCGACTTCTTATAATGGATCCGGTCCTACAACGGGATGTCGATGGATATTTTGTAACCTTGATATTTGATGTGCCACACACTAAATTGTATCTTTTTGGCGCGACTTTTCAGGATCGGTAGAAAGATATGCCTATCAAAATGTGTTGGTAGTCATTCGTGTCATTCGTGTCATTCGTGAATTAGCTCGGAGGACGTCACGTCGATCAAATATGGTATCTTTGTCCAGTGTTTTCTCGCTGTTGTTGGCGATGCATATCGGAGATCATCCAGTGACGACGTTGTCCATCGACGCCAAAAGTGCCGCAGTGGCCGCTGCGCGACCGGAAGTTGAAGTGGAATTCGACCTGGATCCGGAATCCAAAGCGCAATGGGGAGGGTACACTGCCTCTCGTTCGGACCGACCGGTTCTGGATGGTCGGTCCACGTTTCCTGATGGGGAACCAATGGGGATCAACGTCCGACCGGTGGGGGGTCGAAAACTCGAGTCGCCCATTTCGACGGTACTGAAAGCTGAAGGTTTCAACTTTGGGCGTGGCGTGGGCTACGTGACGATGGAGGAGGTGCAAGAAGGCAGCGAACTCTTGTCACTGCCTATGAGCAAGGTGATGAGTGTGGCATCAGCTGCAAAGGGTCGAGTGGGGTTACTACTGGAGGTGAACCCTGACCTACCGCCGGCCATTGCGTTGGGGTTGCATCTGCTCGAAGAACGATCACTCGGAGTCGCGTCCAACTTTTCCGAGTTTGTGGCGACGTTGCCTGAGCCTGAGGCAATCAACAGCACGTTGTTTTACTCTGAAAGTGAGTTGCAGGGGTTGGCCGGGTCCCAGCTGCTGCGCTACACCATGGGGAGAGCTCAAGCTGTGGAAGCGTTCTACGACGCGCTGTTGAAGCCCGTGACGTCGCGTGAAGCGGTCGACCCGCCGATTTTTAAGGAGGAGATCTTCACGCTGGAAAACTTTCGCTGGGCTATGGGCGTCGTGTGGGCGAGTGCCTTCCCATTCGGTGAGCATGAAGAAGAAGTTGTGTTGGCGCCTGTGTTGGACACCATCGGGGTCTGTACGGATCTCGACGATGAAGGAAACGAAACTTGTCCTACTACTCACATTGAGGTGGATGCAAACACGCAGCGGATGGTTGTGTACGCTTCGACGCCGTACAAGAAAGGTCAGGAGGTTCGTCTCGCAATGCCAGGCAAGTCGTCCGCTCAGTTCATGCTGAACAATGGATTCGCGCGTGACCAGGCTTCGCCCAAGCTGGACAAGCTGGATTTGACGGTCACGCTGGATCCGAGCGATGCACTCGCCCCTTTGAAGAGTTATTTGATTGAGACGCAGCTGAACGAGAGCGTCAACGCGACCTACGCGTTCTTCTACGGGAACTCGAAGATTGATGACGCGATCTCGACGTCTCTGAAGATGAAGCTCTTGTCCGGCGCCGAACTCCCGCGCTACAAGGAGCTGCTGACCCCAAAGGAGGAGAGCAACGAAGAAGAAGACCGACACATCCTGAGTCTCCGAAACGAATTTGTCTTCACGCGTGCAATTATGTCGACATGCACGACGCTCCTGGAGCAGTATCCGACGACAGTCGAACAAGACCGCAGCACTCTCGCTGCACTAGCAGACGAAGAGGACTTCGACAGCACACGGAAGAGCCACATGCAGCAAATTCTCATCATGGAGAAGCAGATTTTGAAGCAGACCATGGACATCGCGCTGGAGGATTGGAAGGGGCTCGTTTTCTCTTCTCACCCCAATTTGAAAGAAGTCTAGGTCAGAGATCGAGCAGACGTAGGCAACCATACCATTTGCATTTTTTACCGCAGCAAAATTGAGTGTTCATGAAGCAGCAGTGTTGTCTTTGCACTTCTCTCAACAACTGTCCGTGCGAGCCTAGTTGTAAGCTTCGAATTCGCCAGTACGAGCCAAAGACAGCGCCTCCACCTGCAGCATCGAGTGTCCGCGAGCATTACGAGCCATGAACCCCACTGCGACCAGCTCGTCTCCCTTTCTAAAAAGACTCACCACCTTGGCAAACACCGATGAAGACCATCCCAACGTGTCACGCTCCAAGAACATCTGCAGCGGTCGATCGTAGCCATTGCCAGCCAACTCGAGCGAAAGGAAGGCCATGCCGTTGCTGAACCTGCGAACACGCGTGATTTCACCAGTAGCTTGCACGTAGACTTTCCGGGGCTGGATAGTTGAACTGCATTCCTCGCCAGTAGTAGCTTGTGCTTCAGCAACAGCCTCTTCTTGTTCTTGCGCTGCTTTCACTCGTGCTGCGGGGCTGTCAATAATGACGAGCTTGTCGCCAAGCTCAGCTTGTCTAGATGTCAGCTTCTTCTTCAGCTCCAGCCACGTCTCAAGGGCAGCATCTCGAGTGATAGTGTTATTCTCCTCTTCTTCAGCCTTCATTAACTGCTGGGTGGTGGCGGATTCATTGAAGCTTGAGAGGGTTTGCCGCTTGAAGCAGCAATACACGTACACTGGCGTTCCAGGAAACTGTTTTCTGGTGGCGATAAGCGACTGAACGTCGTAGTTTAACTCTGCGTGCGTTAAGAACTCTTTTTTTCGCCACTGCTTGCGTGGTGTGAGGCAAACCAGCGACGCACTGCGGCTGTTACCAGACGTAGTGCTCCCACACGCCGACACGAGCTGGTCCAGTGCGCGGCACAGGAGGCGGAAAAAGGCAGGGTCCTTTTTCGCACGGCCACGAAACCCGCGGAAGATGAAGCCTGCATCCAGAATGCAGGATAGCGGGGGTGCTGGGGCTCCTTCGTTCTCGAACGCCACTGTAATTTTTTCTTCTTCCTCGTCTTCGTTGCGTTTATCGGCAGGAGGTACGGTAAATGAGGATTGAAGAATAAAGTAGCCACAGGGATCGAGTTGCAGGCTCTCTTCCTCATCGTTCTCTTCCGAGTCTGCATCCAAGTCGATGGTACACTTGTGGAGCTGCAACTTTAACCGTTTCAAGCCGCGAGTCCCATGGTCAGCAACACTAAACGTTAGCTCGTCAGCCAACGAAATTGTGTAGACGTCCGTGTAGCCATCGTGTAGTAGCAAGCGCACGGCCAATTGTCTCGGGTGCCAGCCAAGTGCGAGCACATGGGTGTCTGTCCCCAGGTGAGATGCCACAGCTGATGGCAAGCTGCTGCCGATTGTCTGCTCTTCTACTGTGTACTCTTCCTGGCTCATTGTAGAAGCATCATGGGTTAATTCGCTCAGGGTATCGGCAATAAAATCAAGCACCCCGTCATGCCGTTTCTTGAAATTCTCCGCCTGCATCTCAGCGTTCTCCTCAGTCCGCGCGTTTTGTCCTGAGCCGTGTTCATCCACCACGACCATTTCTTTGCGAACACAGCCTTTCATGACACTCGACGCCAACGACAGGTCGGCATGAGAAGTGTTAACGCTGCTATTGCGAGGCTTGTCGCCAACCCACAAACGAATCTACACAGGCACCAAACAACGTGAGATCAATGAAACAGCAGTAAAACAAGGCACAAACAGAACCTACTTCCCGATGGTCCGAAAGAACACTGAAATCATCGTAGACAAGGTCTGGACCACGTCCAAACAGTTTCTCCTGCTGGCCGTACCAGTTGCAACAGGGCAGCGTAACCACACCACACACCTGCTCCGCTTGCACCGCACTCAAAGCCTGGTCCAGCGTGACATGGGCGTGCACCAACACCACAATCGCCTTCCTCAACGCAATTCGCACGTTTTCAATCTTGTTGCGCACCACCACAAGGTTCGACACATCCGCCCAGCCCTTCGAACGCTGCAACACAATACACACAGAAAATCAATCAGAATTTCCTAAAACAAAATCACAATGGACCTCATTTCCACTACCCACCTCACTCGTCCCCTTCTCCATGGCCGGATCCACACTGTAGCACTTCCAACCTCGCATCCGAAACGCAAACAACGCAGCCGTGCGTGCTATCATGATAAAATAAAAGTCAAAACCAAATATCACGAAAACGAAAGCAACCCCCC
>AWVV02003822.1:0-12179 GCA_000500205.2 Phytophthora lateralis | reverse complement strand
GGCTATTTGTATTGTATATAACTCTGTATTTGTTGGCTATTGGTATTTGGGGTGCATCCTGGGTAAAGGTGCATCCTGGATTTTCCGATACTCCGGGTGTGAAATCCAGACTACACTCTGTCTTTCTGTCGTTGAGGGTGCATCCTGACGTGGACGTACACTCGGCACAACTTCAAGGCCACAAGCTCGGTGAAGTGCCGTTTCATCAAAGACAAACGAGCCGACAGGAATTCCGCAAGGTACCCACGCCACCAAGAACCCAAGGATTCGCTTCGCGGTGGAATCTTGGACACTTGTTGACTCCTACTAGTCTTCCCCCTTCAATCCTGGAGGAGGAGTTCTTGGAGCGCGCTATACGAACCCCCCTGGGCGGTAAAGGTTTCATCGACCTCGCCACACTTCCCCTGTCTTGAAGCGCGCAATAAGCCGAAGCACATGGGGCGAAAACCGGTAAGTCATCGCAATATTGGCCTTCGTATCGAGAGCGCACAGTCTGTGGTCGCATGCGTCCATCTCGACGACCATGCCGGGCTCTGGGAGACTGTTAAAGTACTTGAGGGCCACGCGATTCAGGAGCGGGGAGTGAAGAATTTGCCACCACCAGAGCAGATCTTGTTTGATGGAGTCGCATGCCGTGACATGTCGAAACCTGTGAAGGTTTATCTCTCTAAGCCGGAGGCGCTAGAGAAACGGGCGCGCTACCCTGATGCATGTTGCGACGTGACGCAGGCCTCTCATGAGGGAGCGGTACGGTTTCCGCGAGAGTCCGCTTGAGTGGTACGCCGCTGCTACCAGGTAGCGAGCCTTATCGATCTTGACAGCTGGTATCGCGACTGTTTCAGCAATGGAGTCGAATTGCTCTTTTGACTGGTGTTCCATGCCGTGAATTTGTCCTCATTGACGGCCCCACTGTATAGTATAGTGGTCATAGCGTAGCGCAGTGAGCATTCCATATCTTCACAGTTGGACCCGACATCAGCGGCGACGTTGATGTGGTCATCTACCCTGTGATAGTTGAAGAAACCATTTGGATTGTGTCTGTTGCCATGTCCGCCGTGAACAAATGCTATCGCCCCACCGATGACTTCATATTCTCCACGAGAACCCGTCCATCCGAATGGACATACAAGCTCAATAACGAGTGCATTCTCGATCTCAATGCGTCCAGCAAATCGGTGTAAGCTGCGGCTATGAATACTGACGTTGTGAAATGCGGAAGTTACATCGCCTGCCATGGCCTTGGTCACGGCATCGGGGTGCTCCCGCTTGGTTCGTATTATCTCGTAGGCGACAGCATCACAGTGTTGACAGTCGGCCTTTGGAATAGCGTCCTGGTATGTAAAGTCGCTGATCGAGGCACCTTCAAGGAACGATAAATCATTGATAGTCCTTCCTGACGTCAGCGGATCACCACCCGCTTTGTTGACAATCCCGAATGGGCTGACGGACTTTGGGCCACATCGACAGGAGGTTCAAGTCCAGTACGAGGCACCTCCACGCATCTTGCTCCTTGCAGACGTTCTTGCGCAGTATGTTCACCCTCTCAATTGCCGACCCATGGTTATCAGGTGGCTGTGATTGAAGCGGCACGTCTTTCTTCAGCTCCACACGCACGCCTTCTGCAATAGCTTGCAGTTTCTGTAGATGCTGGTAGTCTTTACACACCTGCGCGATCACAGCCGGAACCATATGCTTGTTTTGACGGTAGTCGGTTTCCGTCTGGCCGCGTACAAGTTCCACTAGAGCCGGTAAATGCATCTGCGTCCGGCGGATAAACTCAGAGAGCGTACGTTGCAGAGGCGTGTTAAGTAGAAACTCTGTTCCGCTTGATAATTGCCAGGAGGCAGGGTACGACGACGTTGGAAGTCGCAGCCCGACCTTCCCCAGATCCTTGTTCAGTGATAGACGCCGAAGTGCTTCGAAGCCTGTAGCGCGATGGACTGCCTTTTCGGTTACCCGACTAGCCCTTGCACTAGTTAGTACATCATGCGTTGTGCGCGTTGCGTGTGCGACAAAGTCTGCGCGTTGATGCATGCCTTCTGGCCTTGAGTCTGTTTCGACTGTCCGAGGCTGTATGAGCATCCCAGGAGTAGGATGTATCCTAGGCTGTATGGCCTTCTCAGGTACTTTTGGCTGTATAGTCGTCCGGGTCGCCCTAGGCTGTATGACCATCATAGGTATGACTGACTGTGTAGCCATTTGGCGCTCAGTAGTCAATGACGTCTCAGACTGACGTGGTAATGGTCCGGATACCGTTTCTCCGGTCGACATTAGGCCGTGCCGGGAGCATGAGGTTGAGGTTGATTTGTGCTTCGAACTCGAGTTTTGATAGGGCGAAGTACACGAAATCCGCGTTGCGCACAGCGACAGACCCGGCAATTCTCGTATTGGACACTCGATGAGGGTGTAGCCGGAGATGCCACGACACGAGCTCGAACTGGAGGCCTTGCTTCGCTGGCGATCCCAGGTTGGAACGACGTCATCCAGTCCGTGAGCTCAAACCCCGTGGGCTGTGGTGGCATCGTCTTGGTCGCCGAATCAGTCCGCTGCGTCGTGCTCGGACGTGATCTCTCCATTCCGGTCGTCGGACGATCTTCGCTGGTCGTCAGCTCGTCGGGTTGAGGTGCGGGGAGGCCGACGCTGCGAACCAGCTTCTTCTTGGCCTTCATGGCCTTCTCCGCATCCGACGGGCCCGCCTTGCACTTCGCCACTGGCTTGGGCGCACGGACCGGAGGGGATCAGTCGTCGAGCGAGCCGGAGGTGCCGTCCACGCAGCGCCTTCAGCCGTAACGTCGACGATCTCTACGGTGGTTGTCGCGGCAACCGTTGGTACCTCTGCCGGAGCAGGGCTCGCCGTAGGAGGCCCAACCTCGGTCGTGGCGGCGTCTAGGGTCTTGTCAGGTCCTTAGTCGTTCGTGGCATCGTGCAGTGTCTTATATATAGGGGGGAAACCTTTAAACTAGCTTGGCTTCCGTGTCTTGGTCAAAGTCTGCTCTAGCTGCCGATCACCAGTTACCTGCAGGTGAGTGTGGTCACGGGGGTGACGGGGCCGCTGGGTGACCGACTACGCCTCATGACGACGCAAACACAAGATTACTGCTGCTCTACTTCATCCTGTCGCGACCTACTAACTTCTACTGAAAGTCCGCCTTGTGGCCACTGGGGTATGATGTTGACCCCGTAAATTACTCACTGACGTCTGGCAAAATTGCATTGCATCAGAAGTTATGAGAAACTGAATGGAATCGCTCTACGGGCGTACTGTTGGTCTCCGCTAGCAGCTTCATGCGCATCTACATCTCGGTCTTGCTAGCTTTCTTTGACGAGCCGCTCAGAAACGTCTGTGAAGAAATACGGAGTATCGGCTGCAGTTCCAGCTAGAAAGGCGAGTAGGTCTGCTGGGATATCTGCTCACTAGCAGTTGAGATGGAGCGAAACCAGACCAGTTGTGGTCCACCTTCACCTTCTTGTGTCCTGGTTCAGCGACGATGCGTCAGCGTGCCGACCACAAAGTCCTCGCGCGCAGTAGCAATCGGCATCAAGCACATACGCCCATGTACGATCGGGAGCTGTGGTGCTCCTTATTTTGACTTGCACCAAGGAGTGCATTTGGCTCTCGTTCGGCACCAAAGCGCGCAAGAACTCGTCGCCACGCCCAGCAGCAGCACGCTACTGAGCTACCTGCATGAAATTCTCGTAAACTGCCCAGCGGATGAAGTGCAAAAGTCTTGCGGGGTGCCTTTTGCACGTGGTCGGTGCCCTCCTCGGAATTGGCGAGCACCATCTTGATCCCGGCAAACTGCAGCAGGGCCGTGCTGAACATGTACAGTAGCAACTTGTCCCAGTGGAAACGTGGGGCCCGGAGTGCGTAAACACGTGATACTTGAAGCATTACCCGGACGTGGTCCGAAACGTGATCTCTGGACCGCATGGCTACACGAAGAGCTCCCAGAAGCAGGTTGCAATGTCTGAACAGACATACGATGCGTTGGCTCCGTAAATGCCGCCAAAAACATTATCGCGTCTGTGCCACTAACGAGACGCCTTCATGTAGTTGATTGATGCTGACGCAGCCCTGAAACAGGCAGGAAATGCATCAATTCCGCGCTTGGATAGAAAGCGCGGGCTCTCATCATTTGCTATCACCATCCACTTGACCACGGTGAGTCATTGACACCAATTGAAATGGCCTCTCGGCCAGGACATTTCCCGGCGAGTACCCTCTGAGCTGCGGTCGAGTCTTGCTTGAGCTGCAGTTTGGGCAGGACCGTACATGTCTTTCGACGTCCGCGTACAGTCCGATCCAATAATAGTCCAATTTGGCTCGTTGGTAGGTCCAACCGATACCTTGATGACCATCTTCCAACGAGTCATGGCAGCTCTTTAGCACCTCTTGAATCATCGTTGTGGACACCACCAGACGCATCGTCGTCTCTTCTCGGGTTTCGTTGCTCCACCGACGACCTGTTCCAAGGATATACAGTACACCGTCTTCGCTAAGCGGAAACATGTCGGCCATTTTCCATGCATCTCTAGCTGCGCGATAGCTCAGACCGGCTTCCTTGCCTCGGAGAACAGTCTTGAGATTCGCCCACCTCAGCTCTTCGTCCTGGGCGGTGGAGATTCTCCGTCGGCGCTCCTCCTGTATAGCCACAGGGTCGACGTCTTCTGCATTCGGCGCTCTGATGCTCGCATCCGGAATCGATCGCTCGGCTTCTGGATCGTTTTGGGTCTCGGTGACTACCTCGTTCGCTTCATCTCGTCGCGTTGTGTCACCCGAGCATAGTACCGAGGTCTCATCCGCAAACCGGACGTGCTTCTTCCTTGCTCTTGCTTGTTGTCGTGGCGGTAATGTAATCCGGCACATCCCTCACAAAATCGAAGAAAGATTTGTCGCGAGGTGGCTCGAGTGTCACTTGAGCTCAGGCAAAGTTGACCGCTGGTTTCTCTTCAGCTGTGGCTTCCGCAGAGGCCTCCGGCGAAGGTTTGTAGATGACCTCGCTGATTCGGTTGAGCTCGACTAGTTCCGATTTTCCGGTCTCGGTCGACACCACGCTGGACTCCTTGCTGCTGAGAGCCTCGCTCGCCAAAGAGTCGGCTGCAGCGTTAAAATCTCGGAGTACGTGTAGGTATTTCACTGACCGAAGCTTAGCCGTGAGTTGCCGATGGTGATTTAGCTGGGTCATCAGAGTCTCCTTCCGACAAACCATCACCCCTAGGGACTGCTGGATTGCGAGTCTCGGGTCTCCCACGACGATTAAATCCTCGGCTCCATGTTCAAGCGCAGCCAAGACGCCGTTGTTCATCCCGTCGTACTCGGCGATGTTTACCATGGTGGCCTCGAGATAAGCACTCGCAGCCGTCACTACAGTCCATTACGGTAATTTAAATAAAATCCATGAGCAACTGCCATACCCACCATTCTTCTCGGTCTTGGCCGATCCGTCAAAAGACACAACCACGCCGTCGTGAGACCTCGGTAGGCAGGCATTAAGCAAGTGTGGATCCATTCGAGCAGTCAATGACCTTTTTGTCGGCGACGTCACCGGGGATAACGAGTCTTCTAGCTCAACGAAGTTGGTAAGACACTGAGTGCTTCTCCTCCAGTAACGACTGCTTGTTCTTGACCTGCTCCAAAACCTTGCGGTAGTACGTCTCGATGACCATGGTCGTCTTGGGCTTGCCCTACTTGGTTCGGCTCCAGTTGTGGAATGAGAAACAAAATCCACAGTGCCAAACCCGATCGTTAAAGTGCAGCACCGCCGCTGATTCGGCTTGCGAAAGTGCCGTACGCGACGTGGAAATCGACTTCAAAAACGCGGGCGCTCGGACTGACACAGCTACTGCTCTTCTCGCGCAGCCTCTGCCTCTATTCCTACAGCGACTTGATCTTCTGTTCCTTCTCCGCTCGCCCTTCCGCAAACAATCGAGCAGGGTTGGCGCTCGTACCTCCAAGGGGCTTGACCACTGCCTCCTTTAACGTCGCAGCCATTGCCGTCGTCTTGGTCGAGATTCTGGAGCTCATCGTCATGGGTCTACTGCAGCTGTTGCTCTTCTCGCGCGGCCTCTGCTCCTGTAGCTTCACGGGGTCTTGCGCTGCTGTGGCTACGCTGACACTTCCACAGGCTTGGCGAACCGCCTCTGTTTGATCAGGGCCGTCTTCGCGCCGTTCGCCAGCGTCGTGCGAAGCGACCGGCTCACCTCCTGGTGCTTCGCGGCTTCGGTCTTGGCTTCTGCCAGCTGCTTCGTAAGTAGGTCTTGGACCTCCTCGCTGGACTGGCGGAACCGCGTGAAGTAGTCGTCTTTGCGCTTGATGGTGCTTTGGAGCGACGCAACCTTGCTCTTGATCGTCACAACCTTCTAGGTCAGCGCTTTCTCCCGGTCCGCGACCAACTGGTGAGCCTCAGTGAGCTTACGCTTCAGCTCGACCTCCAACTCGGCCACCTTGGCCACCGGCCAGTGGGTCTGACCAAACTCCTGCTCCAGATAGGACATGTAGTCTTCCTCCAAAATCTTCCGCTCCACCTCCTCTACGAGCGACGCGCATGCGGTCTTCCATTGAGAGTGCTCGGCCTGTAGCTTCTTGTTCTCCACCATCCAGAGCCACGTATCGCCCTCCATATCGCTGCGCTTGCTCAGAAGCTCTGTATGCTCCTCCTAGAGCTTCACGCGCTTGTTCTTCATCTCTGCGTGTTCGTCCTCCAGTAGCGCGTGCTTGGTGTTGATCTGCGAGTGCTCCTCCTCCAGAATTTCATCGTCTACGGAAGGCCGGTTTGAAGTTATCACCTTCACTGTTAACAGTGACCGTTGCTCAGCATCTTCCCACAACGTCCAATCATGACGAGTACACCAGGGCGTTCGTACCTCCAGGGTCCGAAGTGATGTTTTATGACCAGCTAAATGTACGATGGGTGCAACTTTCCAGGACAGATTCAACCAGGTAAAAAAGCAACTGAGCCCCCAAAAGCAGATGCAGATTAAAAAAGAGGTGGCGTATCATTTGAGGGTGATGAAGCGTGGGTTTGATACTGTAGAATTCATCGATGAGCGAATGGCAAACATGGATGAAACTCATTTTCTTGTGGATATGGATAACGGAAAAACACTGAGTATCACAGGTGATCAACACATTCGTTATGCTGACGTTGTTTCCGGTACAACTGGTATGGCGATCGTAGTTAGGAGGTACTTCTACACACATCAAAACGTCAATGATGACCTTCATAAACGATGTTTGCAATTATCCCATCCGCGGTGTTCCTGATAACGTACCTGGTATGTCATATTTATTATGGCTATTACTATTTTTGTTGGCATGATTGATAACGTATCAGAATGTTATTATTTGTAGATGTGGCTTATCGAACTGCAAAAAAGGGATTCATGACGTCAAAATCATGTGCACAATGGCTGGGCGAAGGTTGGGTAATTTCGACTACCGCGCAGGCAAAAGATGATTCTCTGGGCCGACAATTACAGCGGCCATGCTCTCATAGAATCAGTGAAGGACCAGTTGGAGCGGCTCAACATTGTGCTGCGTTTTTTTCCCTCCAAATGCAACTCACCTCCTGCAACCAGCTGATTATTTTGTCATTTCAAAGATAAAAGACGCCTGGTCAAAGCGGTGGGAACCCAAGAAAGTTGAATTAATCAAGGAAAACGAATGGCAAAATGACGTTCGCAATGACGCATCATGGTCGGGCGCATTGCGCAATCCAGATAAGTCATTCTTTTTACAACTTGCTGCTGATGCCGTCAAAGATGCGAACAAAACAAAAAAAGAAGGGCAGCATCACATACGCACTGAAAGCGATGGTACGATGCGGTCTTGCGACTGTAAAGAGCAAGTCGAGCGTGGATCAGCAAAGCGAGGAGCTCCACTACATCTATGAGCATTTCATGGGCAAAAAAGTCGGTGATGACGATGCGTGCTCGTGTGAGCAAGAAGAAGAGATTTTGTTAGAAGCCGACGAGGGAGAGAATTGAACACCACATTTTTGGTCGAGCTCCACCAGGGATTGGGACCTCAGATTTGGGCACCGCCACCAAAAATGACGAGGGTCCAAGTCACCAGCTGGATCGTACATCGCCACCACAGAAAAGAACTTTACCACCAGAAAAATGCTGCGCGCCTCCACAATTGAGGATATGAGCGACATGCGACTTGCTACGTGAGCGTATTATACTTCAGGCTCGTAACTTACTTGATGTCCATGCATTTTAAATTGCTAAGCGTTGACGATAGCAGGGGCAGGACGCGGGAGTGTTTATCGAACTTAGCCCTGTCTGATACAACGGCCTCGTGCAGACGTGTGATCAAAACAGAAAATATAAACGGGAGCAACATCACGAGTAAGACGAACCCGCCGACCGTAATCTGCGTCACCAAAAGCTTATTACCGTTGCTAGAACGGTTTTGGTATACATCAACAGTACGGTAGGAGTGATTGGGCAGAGCAAATAAGCGTTCTATGAAGATATGGATAGAATTATGTAAGAAGACGAGCACATTTGATCTTATCAACTACATTCTGCGTCGTTTTGTCTGCTCCCATGATTGACGATTGCTCAGGCTTGCCAGAGGAGAGGTGTTGCCGGGGATACCGGGGATGCTTTCTGGCAGGAATACCTTCGAAGTTCCTCGAGTGGAGTATGTTTGGCTCAAAACCGGTGCTAGTAGTTCGCCGTGTTCAAACTCTTCACAGTGTTGTTGTTGTTGTTCTCCTTCTGGATGAAAGGCATACATATCGGTGATTGAACTGGTATGGTCGTCAAGCTCCTCAAGCTGGTTCGTGTACACTGCACCAGGAATGGCGATATCCAAATTATCATCGCCACGGTGGATGTGAATTTCTGGGGGCACGAACATCGGTCGCGGGCCACGAACAGGTAGATCGTTAAGTGTCGCTATCCGGTGGCTCTCTCGTAGTGGTGGTTGCAGATGCGGGCCGTATACAGATTCACTGACAGCGATAGAATTAATATCGGTCGATGCGTCGTTGATATTTGCTCCTTCTGGCAACAGCTTAGTACGTGAGCGATTCGAATTCGTTTGTTCTGTACGCGAAGAACCTTGTACACTTCCACGCCCCCTTCGTTTTGGTTTCTCACGAAAACTGGTTCTGGATCCGGCAGACCGGGACATGGCAACGACAACTCACGTGTGCCATGCATCACGTGGACGCAAATGGCATATTTCATGTTAAAGCGGCGTGCACCAGTACAGGAACTGGCATCCACTAACCACCCATCTTCTGGTATATCCCGCCATTGCATGCAGAGTACGTGGATGGACTTGTACGACATGCGTGTTTTAGCTGGGTCTTCAGCGTACAAATCATCAGACAATTCGACGTCGTCGCCTCCGTATCCCTTGAGGGGGCGGTGGTGGACTTTACAAGTTGTGCTGGTAGGTCATCGGCTACGGGGAGAGGTGTGGCGTGGAGTTCTCGCCTACGAACCGTCAGGTTGTATAATGCTCTCAGTCGCTCCAATACTGAAGATGTACTACTGAAGCATGTATGCATGTGAATGAATACAAGTCTTGATTTGTCCAACCTGTCAACCATTTCAGTCGGAGTGGCTTTGACCGACTTGTTTATCATTTTCAGAGTCTTGTGATACTGTTCGAGAGGGTTATTAGTTGTTACGCACCCCGTTGGGGTTAAATAGGCCTGCCAGCACGAAAACCGAGGATGTAAAATCCATTGAGCAATAATGTGGTCGGGGACCGTTTTGAATGGAGCACAAAATGTTGAGGCGGAAGCCCACGATGCCAGAACACTCGCTCGTCTAGTCAAAACTTCTGCTTCAGTGCGAGAAAAATGGAGAGAATTTAAGTCTCGAAAAATAATACTGGCGCTCACCGGAGCAAGCGCAGCTTATTTAATTCGATCTTTCACGTTTTGACATACGTGAAACCAGCACATTAAAATCTTCGTGCCAGGCAGCTGTGATGTACACGCATTGAATTGTGCGTTATCAGCGTCGGTCATGATGAACTGCGGCGAAAACATAACCATAAACGTTTCCCAAATTACCCGCCTTAGGATTGTAAAGCACCACTCGATATCCGCACCAGTACGCTGAAAAGTACAAAAGTAAACAACAGGAAAAATATCCCCGCAGCAATCGGAACCTCCAAACACGAAAACTGGGTATCGTTGTTTTACGATGCTATGGGTGCTATCGATGTGAAACAATGTGGTGCAGCGAGGGTCTATTTGGACAGTGGCATATTTATCCAGCAAAGTAAAACAGGTGAGACCGATACGAACGGGCGATGTAGTGGAGCCATTGTCGAGACCTGGCACCAACGTGTAGGTTTCAGACTTCACGTCGCACAGTACCAAAAAACCGTCTCCGGACTGAGCCACATCTTCCTCAACATCGTACATTTTACTTGCACAGAGTTCAACAATAGGCTTCATGGTGTCTCTTTTGTTGCGTTTTCGCCACTTTTTCACAAATGTTTGCACTTGCGAAAACTTGGGGGCTGCCCCATGCAAATTTTCTAGGTCGACTTTCGAAACCTGCCATCCAAACAGATCGAGCGGTCGGTTCCCCGCATCTTCCGAGAGCCTTTCCGTAAAACAAACTTTCATAGGCGTCAAACACGCTTTCTTCGGTGAGGGGGTGCCACGGTCTGCCATTGTATGCTCTCCATCCACATAAATGCTAGCTAAGTCGCTGTGTTCACACATCAATAATCTGTATTTTCACTTGCACAGCACAGTACTCGCTTTACAGCTCTTCGACTTGCACTTAGTGAGCACTCTTCAGGAGGTTGTCATCGTCGTCTTGGGTCACATGGTCGAACGTGCGATTTGCAGGGTCGTTCCTCTCGCGGCTGGAGGTGGTAGTGTTGCAAAAAATGCCCTATCGACGTTTCAGAACTAGCGTCATTACTCCACAGTTTAATTCACGGCCTTCTGCCCCTAGCTGGACGTCTGATGGCGTCAATATCAACGTCACTCTGCATCGTATTAGTTAGTACCCACAAATCGTCACGGCTCTCGATGGGGTCTTGAACACTTGGGCGGCGGGAAAGTGGGTGCTCCATGGGGAGTGGGTTTGCTGTAAGTATGCAGATCGTAGAATGAGTCTGTGTTCTATCTGCGCATCTACGACCCGCAGAACTCTATTTTTGGTTTAGTTACATGTCATTTCTTCTTCTTATGCGCGCTTAAAAATGCACTCACCCATATAATCAGCTACGATTCCTCTGTCCAGGAAAATGGCATTTGTGATTCTGAGAGACTATTGCGTATTACCCCAGTCTAGTAAATGCCACAATGCGGGATGCGGTGGTCCTGTCCAAATCTGTGGTGATTTGGTCCTAATCCCTGGTGCGTTGTGCCGCCCATATTACTGGTGACGGAATCCGTTTCTGTGGTGGTGATTACCAAAATCTCTGGTGGCAAAAAGCCCCAGAGTGAAGCTGTGACGGGAGTTACACAGCACCTTGCGCTGAGGAAGTGCTAGGAGTATACAACTGCAAGTGAACGGCAGTTCACTAGCTCCCGGTCTGGGGGAACGGTTGACTCGAGCAACGTAAATTTAAGACTGAATATATTTATAGGTGAACCTTAAACTGGCCTGCAATACAATTCCTAAGTCACCTATAGTTTAACCTATATATTTCATGCATGGATGGTTGTGAGCCATCAACAACGTGTTAGTGGTGTTGCACACACCACATGTGACATGGTAGTGGTGTCAGGCACACCATGTACCCAACTCTGAAGAGTGATGGGCACTCTTCATGTAACCCCGTTACACATCATATCGGGAATATGAGGCGTTGCTACGACCTTAGACTGCGGTCACATCTGAAGATGCGCTTCAGCTTCCGGTTAGAGTGCCATTACGAAATACCTGTCACAAAATGGCTTGATCCCAATGAACGTGTGGTATTGCAATTCACAGAAAACGTCGTTAGCTCGGCTTCCACGCAACAGCACAACAATTCGCCGAGTCAGGTCGGCGATGTCGAGCTTGCGCAGGGTTCCTGTCGGATCCCTTAGCGGTTCGCCCAGCCGGGGTCCAGTTGAGTGTTGTCCCCAACAAGTACCAAGCTCCAAACTCTCCAGAGACTCGCCTGAGCAGGGCAGTCTCCGTGCTAAACCCTGTGCCCTCCACCAAAGGATGGACGACGGCGCGCGAGCGCTTTTACAGGT
>AWVV02003819.1:0-60222 GCA_000500205.2 Phytophthora lateralis | reverse complement strand
GAGGCAGGTGGACCAAGACACTTAACTCAATCGAACTCACTTTCGGATTTCCTTCCTACCCCTCATCTCGACTTCCAAGCTACGTCTACATTCGCAATTGGTTATTTGGCAGTGTTTTTTTGTGTGTTTGCATCGCTACCTTCCTACATTCTACATGGACGAAAAGACTTTGATTGACACTGATAAACTTAAAAGTCTTGGCAAAGTGCACTTAAAGTGCTGATTTGTCTCTTCGTAGTCTTGGAAATAACGTCACAGCGGCGGGAAGTGTGATGGGCTGCATAGAACTTTGAGATAAAAATTTACGTACTGGTAATTGGAGCGTTCGGGTTACGAATTTCAACCACGTGGCATTGAATTGCCGAGGACAGACAAATAAAAAGACCGAAAGTGAAAAATGCACTCTTTTTCACCACCTTCTTGTGAGCTCGATGCAATAATTTAAGCCATGAGTATCGTTTGCATCTATCATATCGCTGTGTAAGAGAGGTAAATAGATGAACGGGCAAATGAACAAAGCGGGAGGGCAAAACAATTGATAGGACTAGTGACAATACAAGTCTTGACCGTTTTGAAGCTTGAAGATGTACTCCGGATGCCTTCTGCTAACGACGTGCCGTAGAGAAGCTTCAGTGTCCGTCAAACACATTGACGACCGATTAAGCAGGTGCGCGACCAAGACGAACGTAGTGCTGGCGGCGGCGGTGTTGACGGGCCAGGACTACGCCTAAGGCCATCGCCGATACAGCACACAGGAAAAACAGCGGATAGCGTAGGTATCCACCAAAACTCCACTGCCCATCGATCAACTTGCTCAGAGACTCTTGTGTGACCACGGCATTCTCGACCAATCCGCCATGCGGTATAATGGTATCATCACTACGAGCACAAGTAGGTGCACGGTGGCCATCGTGACAGGTGCAATTCGCTCCTGGGCCCTCGGGGCAAAACCCGTAGCCACCACAGAAGGGTGTGATCGAGCCATCCGTCATGTAAACTCCCGCCGAAAGCCAGCATGGGTCAATTGATGGCTTCTCCAACACCGCTGTGGTTTTAGACGCAACGCAAGACTTTGCAGCAAGCGACTTTCGAGGCTTCGGAAACTCGACGGCATTGCTGTAGCTTTTGGGGTTCGACAGGCAGCCTTTATCGTTGCCGTTAGCTGCACAGTTGTATGTCGGAAGCTCACCAGCAGACACACAGAGATTGCTGTCCAAAGTTTTGTAGAATCCATCCACGTTGGAGTCCATCCAGCGAGCCCGCGCGAGCACCGCATTGAGTAAGCTGTTCACTTCATCGTCAAAACTGCCTTTCGTCTTTGCCTCCACATTCGCGCACTGGAGATTATCACTCTTCCATTCAAGGCAATGCTTCAGCTGACGCCGAATTGGCTCTGCACCGGCCTGGATAAAGGAGGTTATAGCCTCGTCGCTCCACGTCGCTGAACGCAGTTTCTCCCAGCGCTGTTGGACGAGGGATGCAAACTTGTAGTTACACGCGAGTCGTTTCCAGAATGTGTGAATCGTGTAGATCCAAGTAGTCCGGGTACCTCCACGTCCGTAGGCCAAGTTGAAATCCCAAACGGGTCCAGCATTAATGGGCTGGTTACGATCCTTGAAGAAATACGTGCTGCGACGATAGGCGTCTGAATTTTCCGATAGCTCCGAGTGCAGGAAGTAGTCGACGAACGAGCCAATGTCGATATGATCTTCCAATCCATCCGGGTGGGTCATATTGTCGTATAGATACTGGTACAGACGGGGAAGTGGGCCAGTTTCGGGTGATATGAAGTAATCACGCATGGTTTGTGTGAGCACTTTCGGTTCTGGAAACGTTAAGATTGGTCTCGCCCCTGCACCAAAGAGCCCTGTAGCTTCATTCAGCAGAACATTGGGCGAGTAATCACCGTAACCAAGCGGGTTGTTCTGCCATGCCCAGCCACCAGAGAGCTCTTCCTTCGTCTGACACGCATTGTTCAGCTCGGCCAGCCCCACACGGTTTGGGGTGTATGCGATCTTCTCCAGGGCCAGGTAGATGCCTAGATATCGTGGGCTCCAGTCATTTGCATCCAATCTGTCACGGACAAAAACCACGACGTGGCGAGTGCGGGGGGAATAGCGATCAGTGCCGCGGAACATCCAATGTGCGAGATGGTTGCGCATCAAGCTAGCATCAACTGTTGGGCCGTTGAGCACGTAAGTGCGATCTGCCGGAAACCCCAGCAGCTCGGCGTCTTCATCAAGCTCAACAGCTATCTGGTGTTTCGAGAAGTGAAGACTGGATTGCCCACGGTAGTGGGCACTTGCCGGATAAATAGCAGTACGGTTCCCTGCGAGGCAATTCAGCGTGCCATTCTTGTTGTCAATCACCTCGATGTTGGCTTCGCGCGAGTCTCGCATGCAATCAGGTGCCGGCAGGCGAGGTTGGTTACAGGTCTCAGTTGGCAGCTTCACTTTGGTGGGAGATACAATCACGATCGGCAGCTCAAAGCACGCTGACCACAGACAACAATAACGAGTTACAAAACCTTAGTACCCAGCAGTTTGCAGCCAATGCAGTGCATAGTGGGCTTACTGTTATCTGATGCCAGCACCATGTCGAGGTACAGCCCAGCTGCAAACAGCAGCAGCGTCTGGAACACTGCGAGCTTCATCCTTGTGTCGGCCGCTTTCCTACCGATCGCAGCACTTGGCCCCTCTGGGTCGTGTTTGGGAGTGTCTAAGCCTTCGGGCTGCCGGTGCTTCAGCAGAAAATACATCACTCTCCAGTCTCGTTACATCGTATCGTTCCTTCGGGTTCTTCAATGAGTTTTGAAACATGCGAAGGCACGATCGCATGCAATTCATGCCAGTAAATTGAAAGTTTCAATCGCTCAAGCGACGTCTATCTCTGACCAAGATCCTCGGTCTCAGTGTCTTGGCAGGTTCATCATGGTGACTAAGGAGCGCGCGGTGGCTGCGATGGAGTCGTTTTCCAGGTTGCTGAGGAAAAACAAAACCGCAAGAAACGTATGCACATGGTCGTCGCCACCCAGCTCGATGTGTAGATCCACGTAGCGCGAGAGCAGCCCCAGCAATGCAAATGAATCTTGGATGAGATCAACGCGCAACTGGTCGTTTAAAAGCTGCCGTGTAACGCCACTTTCTCCGCCTGTCGTCCGTGCGTCAAAGGTCTCTTGATGAAGCAGTTGTGCCAAATAATAAATAACCGACCGGTGTCCGTCGGAGTCACTGGGGAGGCCCCGAGTGCTTTCAAGCACGAAACGAATCCCTTCAGATGGGAACGACGTGATGATCGAAAGCAGCAGCTTTACGAACTGGTGCTGTAGCTTGCGCATGTTGCCTGCTTCGTTCGGTGGTAACGTATCTTCGTTAACCAGCATCTTTGCGCATCGATTGAAAAGCAACGACTTCTTGGCCTCTACCTCGACTTCAGCAAACACCTGAGGAATGCGCAGCAGGTGCGAAAGAAGTCCAAGCGCTTGGGCTTTGACAGCAGGAAGACCCTTCGGGGCCAACAAAATAGCTGGAATGACGTTAGCTGCGAGCAGAGGCTTGACGTCTGGCGCTAATGCCGGTCGATGCGATAGCCCAAGATCGACCCAAAAGCAAAGGAGGCACAGGCCATCCTTCACAACGGAAGACTCCTTGAGGTTGTTCTTTATAACGCGGCAAAGTGCACTCATGAGCTTTGCGCGAAGCTGGCGCTGCTCCGAAGCGGAATCTGCAGCTGAAAGCTGTAGCAAGTCGCGTTGAACCACTGATTCGTAGTCTGTCTGAGCTGACAAGTAGTCGTCCAGTGAAGTAAACCGCAATCCAAGTAAACCGATCCGAGGGTGAGCCATACCGTTCACACTTCTCTCGAGACCGCCAGCTAAAGAGGACGCTCCATCTGAGCGTGAAGATGCCACCAAAAGAAAGTGCTGGAAATGTGCACTGTGGTGCATCACTGCGTACATGACGCGCAGCACACTGCAAAGAACCGAGACCTCCAGATCAGTAGGAGCGGCGAGGTATTTAATAAGCACTGGTGCAAGTGCAACCGCAGAAACATCCCCAGCCAACATTCTCCCGGCCACATCATACAGTTCTTTCGCGCGGTCCGTCGCCAACATCGTCTTCGTAACATTCGTCTCCATCGCTACACTCAATAGCGAAGCATGTGCTTGAGTCGACGCACGTCCGGCCAGTTGAGAAAACACACTCTGCGAGAACGCCACTCCACCAGGCGACTGCTGCATCGAGTCATTCAGCGAGTTTCCGGAAGATCCCTGCAAGAATTGCGAGGGCGTCGCGCTATGATATCCCTGTGGCGGCTGTGTTCGGTCCTCCTCCGGATTCGGATTGGTATCAGCAGCAGCAACACTCACTGTACCGTTCAGCAGCGTGAGCAAGTCTCTCGTTGTCCCTGTCAGTAGATACGAGATTAATCTGGCGTTCTCCTCCTTTAGTCCATTGTCTGCACTCTCCCCAATCTTCTCATTGAGCTTCAGCTCCGTCTGGACGGCAGTTTCCACGACCTGCACGTGCGGCGGCCTCACGACCTGCTGTGATAGCTGCTGGGATATCATCGTCGACTGGCTGGCGGCCAGCAAGCCCCCTTGCTTGCGTCGCTTGGTGGCCATGAGTCGCCTCTCAGCTTCGCGCCGCTTGCTCTCCACGCGCTGCTTCTGTTGCAGCTCGTCCACCTCCTTAATGGCGCGCAGCTTGGCGCGCTCAGCGCTTCGCAGATCCGACCCCAGGAAGCCCAACTTGGACTCGAGCGCCGTGAGGCGGCTCTGCATCTTGCGCTCTTTCTTCTCGCTCGCGTAGCGTGTTTCGCTCTCAAACGTGGCCATGCTCGCGTGCAGATCAAAGTTTTCCTCCTGGGCATCGTGCAGCTTGGTCGTCAGTATCTGAAGCATACCCGCCACCTCGCTCTTCTCGTGCTGGAGCCTCCGCAGAGCTTCCTGGGGGCCTTCCGCCGCCCCGCCGTGCATGGTGCTGCTGGTCATCGAATGGCGGAATCGATGACTTGCCGTGACCATCACTCTGTGCTATATTTGGAATTCGAAAGATATAGTGAAATCAAGCCTAGGTCTGAGTCTGGGTCCAGTTTGTCGCGCGCCACCTTTCCAGTCACCAATTGCCAAAATGGAGCAGCTCAGTAAGTCTCTTGACGAGATGAAGTCGGCGACCGCGGGCGCGACGCAGACCGCCGCCCGACCGCTATTCGACGAATTCTACGACGACTGGGCGTCCTTCGACGCCGCCATCGCGCGCGCGACGGCCGCGTACCACCCGATCCGCAAGCGCTCGTCGCTCACTTTTGAGGTGTACAACCGCACGGTGTCCAAGGGCCGGCATGACCGCAAGAACATCGCAGATTACCTGTCCAAGACCTTCAAGTGCACGCACGGCATCAAATTCCGCTCGCGCGGCAGCGGTAAGCGGCTGCGACACAAGCTGCGCGACCTCGGCTGTCCATTCCACGTCTACGCGTCAGCGGTGGAGTATGGACCCACGTACCGTGTGAAGGTGCGCACGCACGACAAGCACAATCACCCCATTGGACCGGACTCGATGAAGATGATGAGCGGCGCGCTGCACGATTCGGACTACGAGCTGCCGTCCCACGACGGAGAGGGCGACGCGACATCGGCGGCCCAGAACGGCTCGGTAACAAGCACTCCTACCCACCAGGTTGAGCATGTGATTGCGACTGAAAATCAGGACAGTTCAGTGGAGGCAGCACAAGCAGCGTATGACCGACAGGTGAGAGAACAACTAGAAGCCCAGGCGCAAGCTGAAGCCCAGTCGCAAGTGTACCAGTATGCACAGGCACAAGCACTGCTGAAGGCTCAAGCTGAAGTGCAGGCGATGACGGACGCTCAAGCAAGAGCACAGGCGCTGTTGCAGCACAGCCACTCTCATGCTCAGTCGCAATCCGTTGATACTGCAGATATTCTGAATGCGAGTGGCCATGATAGCGAGGCTCTGCTGGATAGTGCCATAGATGACACTATGGGAGAGGACGTGTTCACAGGTTCCTCTGCTGGTCAGCCGACCACCACGGACGTTGCGGTTGCTGACAATAGCAGTGCTCAGACCGGCACTGTAAATGGTTTTCATTTACCTGCAAAGTTTGAGGAAACGATGACTCTCGAATCGCTTCGCAAGCGTATTGCGGATTTTGCTGAAGAACGCGACTGGAATCAGGTAACAATGGCATGCTTGATCGAATGGACTCTGCAAGCACTGATCTATTGTTTCGTGCATGCTACTGTACTTGTTATCAGTTCCACACGCCCCGTAACTTGTTGCTGGCTCTCAACGGTGAAGTGGGCGAGTTGTGCGAGATTTTCCAGTGGAAGGGCGAGGTCAAGAACACAGCGGGTAAGTCAGCAGGTTGAACCGTCTCATTTTTGATGAACGCCCACTTACAGATTCGTGGTGTGTCGGTATTTTGTTATCTCGCTGCAGATTGGTCTGCGCGTGATAAGGAGCACCTGGGTGAAGAAATCAGCGACGTGTTGATTTACCTTGTGCGCCTCGCTGATAAATGCGACGTCAATTTGCCTGCTGCTCTGAACGACAAGATCGCCAAGAACGCCAGGAAATACCCGGCTGACTTGGTGCGTGGGTTACAGTGTTTGCACGATGTCTCTCGTATCGCACCGCTAACCGTGGCTTTGGCATCTCCAGGTCAGGGGATCGTCCAAGAAGCACAATGAGTACAAACGGATGCGTATAACAGAGGAGTCGACATTGTAAGGAGCCTAAGGAACCAACCTTTTGACCAATATGTCTAATTCAACTTCAACGCACCCCAACGAACGCTACAAGACCACTTTTCGAGTATTTAGCCACCAAGCCTGCGGAATATAAAAGCAGCGAATTCACCACCACGAAGGTGCGCAGTGCATCCAGCTGTATTGAGTTTGCATGCAAAGCGCTGCCATCTAATCTGTCACAGGCGAACCTTCCAGCCTCGAGTCGCAATTGGAGCAGTCACGCACAAGATACAGTCGGTCCTACACGGCAAGGGCGCGCCAGGAAGCTAGCAGCACGCAGATTCACCCCACCCTTACCGAATCGGTGCTTGCTCGTTCCTACGCCTCTCTAATCCTCAGGAGCGTCGCCGTCCACCAGGCGGTTTTCGTTCTCGAGCTTCTCAATCATCTGCAGGAACTCCTTCTCCTCGTTCACGCTCACCACCTTCGGCTCCATCTTGACGGACATGGTACCCTTCTTGGCCGTGATGTGCTCCCGCACAGCCTCGATGGCCTCCTGCAGCTTCTGGATGCCCTTCTGCTTGTCCAGCGTACTGGTGGTCATGACGTACATGGGCGGCGCAATGAGCTTCACCTTCACGGGCACGTCCTCCGTGCTGACGTCCTGCCCAGCCTGCAGGGCCGAGCGGATGGCCTCAATGCCCTCGTACGTGAAGCACGTGACCTCAATATCCGCGCGGATCTTGATGGGCTGCGGGGTTAGTCGGCGACGGATCTGTGTCTTGAGCGCCGAGAGGATCTCGGGCGTCACGTCCAGTTCCTCGAAGACGGCGTCGTCCGTGATCCCCATCTTGAACACGTCGTAGCAGTGCACGTAATCGATCTTCTTCTCGTCGTCCACCAGGGTCTCAATCTTGAACTTCTTGTAGAGCGGCCAGGCCACCTTCGCGTACAGGTCCTCGATCTCCAGGTGGTTCTCCTGAGCCACTTGACGCAGCACACCGTGCACCGTCTTGGCCTTGTTGTAGCGCTCCTCGCACTTGGCGATGTCCTCGGGGGACACACGGCGCTTGGACAGATCGATGTAGCCCTTCTCCTTGTCCACACGCAGCACCATGACCACCTCGTTCTTGCCCACGCGGATGAGCTTGTTGATGGAGCGGATACGGCGCCGAGACAGCTCGGACAGCAGGATCATGCCCTCAATGTTGTTGTACTCGAGCAGCGACACGTACGCGCCCATCTCGGCGATGGAGCGCACGTTCACCATGACCAGCTCATCAATTTCCGGGAACTTCTGCTCGTAGAAGCGGCATTGCAGGTGCAGGATCTCCTGCGCCTGCGTCGTCTCCTCGCCGGGCACCACGGACGCGTTACTCGGGGTCTCAGCCATCTTCGTCTGGGGAGGATTCTCTCACTTACCGTGGAAGAGCTTCTGCCAACCAAACAGTCAGGACCTGGCCAACCACAAGAAAGTTCATAATTCGCACTTACTGCGGCACATACGGAAACATATTGCAATTGAAGTCGTGACCATCACTCCGGGATTCCATTCCGCACACCAGACCATGGCGGTGCCAACGTACGGCAGCGCCGAGGGGCTCCTGCACCACCTCGCCAGCCAGGACACGCACGTGGAGTCACTGCAGACGCTGAGTCGCAAGCTGGAGCGCAACACCTTCGCGCCTGTGGTCTGCAGTATCCTGGGCGTCGTGGTGTTCATGCGGCTCGGGGTCGTGGTGGGGACTTTGGGCGTCTGGTACGCGCTCTTCGTGATTTCTGCAGCCTTCGTCGTCACGTTCCTGACCGTCATGTCCATGTCCGCCTTGGCGTCGACGGGAGACGGCGTGGCTGAGGCTGGCGGGGGGCTCTTCAACGCGTTAAGGCGGTCGTTGGGCCATCGTTTAGGCCACCTCATCGGTCTCATGATGTATCTGTCCTTCGGGATAGGCGCCGCCTTCTATCTACTGGGCTTCAGTGAGCTGGCTATGGTCGTAGTGGGGACTGGAGAGAGCAACAAGTACCTGTTGCCGTGGAACGAGGACGCGGCGGCTGCCACGGTGATTCTTGCCAGCGTGATCCTAGCTGTTCTGATGTATGGAGTGCAGATTCGCATCACTTTACGAGCTCTCAGGCTCGTATTTGTGATGGTTATGGTGGCTGTGGCATGTAATGTGCTGTTCTTGTCAGTGCCCAATGATTCCAAGCACACGGGCATGTCCGTGAGGCATTTCAGAGAGAACTCGGTGGAGCATACGCCGAAAATGTTCAGGCAGATGTTCGCGACGTTTTTCCCCGGGTTCTGTGGGGTTATTGCAGGTGCGAATTTGGCGGAGTACGTGTCGGAGAGATCTGCGGCGAGAGCGTCGTCGGCTGTTGCGAAAAAGGCGTCGCAGTATTTTTTATTGGGGATACACAAGGCGCTGGCGTTCAGTTTTGTGATTTATGTGGGACTTGGTTGTGTGCTTGCTGCGTGTGTGGAGAATAAGGTGCTGGAGACGGAGCCGTTTGTGGTACCACTTGTGGTGGACTCAGTTCTCGGCGTGCCGCTTATCTTTCTGGGTGTGGCTTCTACGACGCTGTCGTCTGCACTCTCCAATATTAAGGGCGCTTCAACCATCTTCACCGCGTTGTACGATCGCCGGCTTCAATCAAAAGAAATATTCTCACCTAGCAATGCGGATAATCCGACTGCATCGATTTCTGAGACGGTGGAATTGTCTGGTAACTCAATGAACGACCAAACACGCGCCGAACAAAAAACTTCCGTGCTTGCACTAGTGAGCACATGGGTGCTATGCCAAGCAGCGTTGCTATGTGGAACTGTGGATGCTATTATACCAGTTGTTAGTCCTACATTCCTCCTCACCTTTTTCTTGCTCAACTTCGCGTGCTTCTTTCAGGACTTGTCATCTACCACCTTTCGCCCGTCCTTTCGGATGGTAAGGAACCTATCATTATTGTGGTTGATTCTCTTTTAATGGTCTTTATACTTGTTGCATCCTCAGTATTCAAAGTGGACAGCCTTCGTAGGCTGCGTGTTATCACTGAGCGCTTTCTTTTTGATCGTTTCAACAGTTTTCTTGTCAGTCTCGAGTGTGCTGTTGCTGGGTTACACCGCCTTTTATCGCCATGAGCTCACGCAATTTGTGGATGAACTTCGAGTTTCCCAGCATATCGGACGACTCCGCCTGCAACGACAAGATGCAGTAGACGAACAGATCTTAGCTGACGAAGCTACGGCTCCTTTGGGCTCCACTACTCCAGGTCCGCCTCGAAGAAGAGATATAAAGCAGGCTGTCGACAACAAGCGTATTGAGCTGGCAGCGCTTTATGTGCGCGATGCTATTCACGGCAGATTTCTTGGTGAGGAATATTTGATCGATGGACTGAATAGAATGCACTACAAGCAGCTCTTTCACGGGTTATGGTACGTCCGGGCTACCAACATGGGCGTGCTGATGACACTGGCATTTTTTGAGACTCCATCCTGGTGTTTTTTTCAATCATCGTGTGGTGACCGGACTAAAATCCTGACGTGGGATTTACCCGTGTTGTCACAAAATGTATCGGTCACTATTGAGCTGGTATGCCTGTTGTTTCTGGCATTGGAGTTATCCATGAAGTACAAGTACATGGGGCCACGGGTATATTTTGTGGACAAGTGGCACATTCTCCAGATCGTGTTCGTTCTCGCAGATTTTGTAGCAGTATTGACGGTGCTGGCCACCCCACAAGACCCAGACACGCGATTATTGCATATTGAAAACAGCGGCAGCAGCGAATTTGACCCGAGCGGGGCCAAGCCTATTGTGCTTGCACCGCTTATTCGTCCCTTTATCCTGATAACGATGAGTCAACGGCTTCGCGCAGGTTTTTCTAGTCTCTTAAGAGCACTACCGCGCTTTGCTGATGGTCTCATTACGTTGGTGTTTCTGATAATTCTGTATGCAGTGTTGGGCATGGTCCTCTTTGTGGGCAGCGCCGAAGCTGGCACGTATTTTAAATCGTTTGACGATGCGTGCTTGAGCCTCATCATCCTGCTCACGACTGCAAACTTCCCTGACGTCATGATGCCTATTTACTCTCAAGCGCGGGTCTATAGTCTCTTCTTCATCAGCTTTTTGATGATCGGGCAGTTGCTTGTGATGAATCTTGTGTTTGCCTCAATTTACCAGCATTATCGCCAGGAGATCGCTGAACGTGCCGTGGTATACTCTTCCAAAAGAAAGCTAGCGCTTCAAGCAGCTTTCCATCTATTGCCGACCGAGCATGTGATTTTTGCTGAAGATGCGGCAGACGACGAAGGGCACATCAAGACTGTCGGCCGAAGGAACTACAATCGACTCGTGAGCAAACTCATGCGCCCAGCTCTTTCGCTCTTTCACGATGACGAACCTTCTCAATCTGAAGAGGCATTCGTTAGCCTTGAGGGCTCGAGTGATGAACCGATCGCGTTTGATGAGTTTGTGGTTCTCATCAAGGCGTTTATTGCACGTGAGAAAGTATCAACAAAGTCTGAACGTGAGCCGCGGCAGCCAAGCAAATATGCAATCATTCGCGCCACACAGTGTTTTGTAGCGTGTGGGTGGTTTGACAGGGCAGTCGATTTGATGATTCTTGGTAACCTTGTGGCAATTCTCGTGGAAATCCAGGCCAAAATTCACGGCGACGTAGCTCTGAGCCTTGCATGGGAGCGATGGATGCCAGTGTTTTCAGTTGCCTATATCGTCGAGATGCTTTTGAAGATATACGTTTTTCGATCGGGGGGATACTTTAACTCAGCCAAGAACATCTACGATTGCACGGTTACGCTCTTGATTTTCGTTGCAGAAGTGAGCGTGCACTCTCACACCTCCGAGGTCGAATGGCCATGGATCCGTCTGCTCTTAGTGCTTCGATTTCTACGCTGCTTGCGGCTGCTCGTAGCTTTGCAAGCTCTCAGCTCCATGTTCGCAATTGTTGTGCGATTGATTCCTGCTTTCATGACTCTTTACGGTACAAATTGTTATAGTACATGTAGGGTACGCTGCAGGTTTGAAACTAACTCAACCACGCTTGCTCGTGATATGAACAGGGATGCTGGGCGTGCTCATGTTCGAGTACGCGGCCGCTGGGATGCAGCTATTTGGTGGGAAACTAGCTGTCGGAGACCCACGTTTGGCTGCTATCACGTATGGCCAGGCCAATTTCTACAGCAATAACTTCAACGACTTTGCATCGTCGCTGACGTGTCTATTTGAACTGCTGATCGTCAATAATGTAAGTTTCGATGGAAAACACTGATTTAACATTTGCTGACATGCACTGCCGTTATGGTATGACCGCAGTGGTTTGTGACGATGGAAGGCGCAGTCACAGTGACGACGAAATGGAGCCGTATCTATTTTGTGAGCTTTTACGTGGTTGGAGTTGTCATGGTGCTGAGCCTTGTCGTCGCGTTCGTGGTGGAGGCCTATTTCGAGGATGCTGCAAGGCTAGAAGCTACAGCCCATTCTGCCAAAATGAATGCAACCGAGAATGCAAACAAGCAAGATTCAATTGAGTCCAAGACTTATGACCCAAGCAACTCGAGTGACAAAACGCAACGCTTGCTCAGAAGACGCTCCTCCACTATGCGCATGCGACCTCGGGCCGACAGTATCTACGTGGAAGAGTTCCTGTGAGACAACGTAGTCTTGCAACTTGCTGGTGGAGCTTTGAAGACGAAATTAGCCGTCTATTTGCAGGTGGTAGCTGGGCCACACCTGCACTGCTGCATCGGCGCTGTTGGCAGCTTATCTATAGACTTGCAGTGCCTGCAGGTCCAAAACGAGCGCGAAGCAGCAGTCTCGACAGCACCGACCACAACAGAAGACGGATAGCCGACACGAGTCGAAACTAGCTGCCTAGATTGACGACAACAACGATGCCAAGTCCGGCTATCCTGGAGAAGCAGAAGGTGGTGCCTTTGATCTTTCGACGGCATGGTGATACCGCGCCCAAGTTCCGCAGTCATGCACTAGGAAATTCCAAGCCCGCGTCGTTCTACATTCGCGAGTTGGAGCGTCAGGGCGACCATGGAAGCACCATACTGCTGGACGCGTCTGTACTCACGGCAACTCGACCATTCAACCCGAAATTCATCGCCAACGACAAGAAAGTGCTCCGCTTTGAAGCTTACTTCCTCGAAGCTGTCCATGAGAGCAACCTAGAGAACTACCGAGTGCGGCGCTGCGAAGTATTGTATTACCTTGAGGACGATACGTTGCAGATCACCGAGCCAAAGGTGGAGAACAGTGGCATCCTGCAGGGCAACTTCGTCAAACGACACCGCATTCCGATGCCGGAGAGTGATGATCGTGGCAACATGCAATTCTTCACGATGCACCACCTCAACGTCGGGGAGGAGCTGACTTTTTACGGCCGAACGTTCCACCTCATTTCTGCTGACGAGTTCACGCGCCACTACCTCCTCTCGCAAGGAATCAATGTAGCACCAGATGAAGCTGTACCCCGTGACCCATACACAGTACTACGTCAAGCTCACATGGCTCGTGAGACTGGCCAAGATCCAGATGCACACTACGGTAAGAAGAAATACCCGATGAAGGACTTCATGGAGGCCACTCTGGGCAAGTTTGCGCGGCCGAGTGACCATCTGCGCCGCTTCCTAGCGCACGACCGCGAAGTGTTGCGCTTTTTCGCCATTTGGGACGATACGGAGAAACTCTACGGAATCCGCCACCGCTATACGCTGCACTTCTTCCTAGCGGACAATACTATCGAAATCCTCGAGTCTTATGAACGCAACTCGGGCTGCGACCCATTCCCGAAGCTACTTAACCGTGCGAAACTATCAAAGGACCCAGAACGTCAAGCTTGTGCAGCTGTGTGTGACGAAGGAGCCGATGGTGAGGACGTCACTCCTACGGCGCAGCACAACTATTACTCGTGGGAAGATTTGGCTATTGGTGAGCATCTGCAAATTTACAACCGGCGCATCCTCTTGCTTGATGCCGATGCATCTACGCGCTCGTGGTATGAGGGGCACGATATCCCTCTCGCTCCGGCAATTACAGTAAAAGAGGAGATTCCTTCCCCGCATGTCTTCACGCCGCCGTTGCACGATGGTTTGGGCTCTGAGGAGGATTCATTGCAGTCATGCTACCACTTGCTGCCGAAGGCACCGCTCAAGAGCATCGAATCGCTCGACACGACGGAGGTATTGCGCTTCCGCGCGCGCTTCGAGACTGAACAGCCCGAAGACATAGCACGCCGATTTGTCATCTCGGTCATCGTGTCCGATCAAAGTGTGTCGATCATCGAGTTCATTCAGCGCAACTCGGGCATCGTCGGCGGCAAGTTCCTCGAGCGTACGCGCATCAAGCGTACCCAACCGGACGGATCCGCTATGGCCACAACTGACGGTCGGAGCTCGTGGCTTGGCCTGGATGATTTTTACGTGGGAGCTCGGGTCCGCATGACAGGACGTACATTTGTGCTATTTGAGATGGATGAATACAGCGCCAAGTACATGGAGGCTCGACCAGCCAAGTTCGCTCGATCGGACAAACTCGCGGTTCTTCGAAAAGTGCGCACCCAACTCGACAAGTTGGCTTTGCTAGCTCACATCAGCGAGCTACAGAAAAGGCAGAGTCAAGTGGACGTCGAGGAACTGACATCATTGATGAAAAACCTTGTGGCTGATTTCGCGCAGCACGATGCCATCACTATCGTGCGAAACTACGGCGAGAAGTTGTCTATGAAGATAGACCTCACGGCACTTCCACAGCTGTTAGCGTAGGAAAACCCCCAGACAGCCTGAGGTGTAGCACAACCGTCTTCATTTGATAATTTACGTATTCTGCTTTCTATAGCTTCCGAAGCAGAAGTAAGTTGGGCAAGATGACCTCCTGATTGAGACGACGCCAATCCCAATCAAATCGACTCTTGAGACCGTGAACCACTGCAACTTGCGCACAACCAAATACTCGACGCCATCCTCCTTCACCTTCAGCAAACCAAATGCTTTTAGAGCCGCTGGTTTGTAATAGAGCTTGGTATTAACCAAACAGTAGCTACCAAGTAGCATAATCCTGCTGCGAGCTCCCAAAGCTCCAGCAATGCTGCACGGCGTGGAAACAATCGCCAAAGAACGATGTTTCAACCACACATACATCACCGCCCACGGTACACGAATCAAAGAGATAATCGAAACAACAATGATCACGACGATGGCGTGGCAAATCAAACTCTACAACTAATAGGACACGGTCAGAGCCGTCGGCTTTGACTGCTCCAATCTTGACCGGATTCAATTCGGAGAGAAAGGTCTGGAAGGCGAGAGCGCACACCAATTCGCCAACGACGACAGGCTCATAGCTGAACAACACTCGCTTTATTAGCAGCCTCCACTTCTCCTTCAATCACTTCATACTTTCTAACATTTCAAACAGCACTACCATTGACCCTGACAGGTTGTAGCCTAGCGAGATGTACTGCATCCTGCCAATCGAACCATCATTTGCAATGATAAGAAACAGGTCCATCATAACCCCATTCAAGAATCAAATAGAGTAGCGCACCCCGCTGGTAGTTGTTTGCCTTGTGGGTGGACAAGCGCAAATTCTCCTGCACGAAGACGATCGCCTGTTGTTCATCCAGTCGCACTCCCGGGCCTGTAGGCTCCCACGTACATGGGTGATTAGCCCTCGCTCGTACGTGTCAAAAGCGCTTACGCGCTCGAGCTGCTCGGCAGGCGTTGCTGCCGCCAAGCTCTGGAGGGTATCCATCCCGAAGATGCCTGCCATCTTCCGAACGGACTCAAACTGCGAGTCGGTCAAGTGAGGAAACTCACTTCGATCCATGGTGGCTTAATGTGTGAGTCCACAGAGGATTCAGGTAGTCCAATCCTACCCGCGATGGCGTGGATTGACTACAAGTGCTACCAAGTGTGACGGGAGTCACATAGCACCTCGCGCTGAGGAAGTGCTAGGAGTATACAAACTCCAAGTGAACGGCAGTTCACTAGTTCCCGGTCTGGAGGGAACGGTTGACTTGAGCAACGTAGATTTAAGACTGAATATATTTATAGGTGAACCTTAAATTGTTTCACCGTATCTTTGGCCGTAGCACCTACACGATGCGTAGTTCCAACGGAGGATAAGAATCCGGTACACAAGCCATACCAGTACAAGAACCTGTACGCCGCGCTCCCCGTGTCTCCAGCTTCGGATGATCCATTCATGTCAAATGTCCCGAGCACCTCCACAATGATATACGCAGTCGTTGACTTGGTACAATACGTTCCGATTTCATCTTCGTAGAATAGATAATACCCAATACTGCCGTGGTACATGTAGAGTTCCAAAGGGTAGCTGTCGTCCATGCAGTCGAGTGGTGGCGTTGCATGAAATAGTTTCCGTGTAAATTGTACTGCGGTACGTAATGCGTGGTCTCAAAGTTCCACTAAACAACCAGCCAGTACACGAACGCCTGCACAGGACACACCTTGGTCAGATCCGCTGTCTCTTTTTGCAGACCCGATGATACCACCCGAATCCCAACCATTTTGTGCAGGGTGACAAGCTTGACGTAACTTCCTGCTTGAATGGTACGAGGGGGCACCCCTGAACAAACCATACAGACAGCAGAATCTGTCGAGCTGTCTAGCGCTGCTCTGGATGTGACCGAGACGGTGGTTTACTTCGGTAATTGTCGTTCCTGGAACTCGTTGGCCACTTCCACAGCCATGACGGGCTCGACGATGCACGTGTCGGCCTTCAACAATGGCGTTCTCAAACACGACGCCCAAAGTGTTGCCCTCCTCATCCGTAAGAAGGTCAACGTAGCCCACCACACGGACGAACTGACTCGAACCACCACTCCGCTTCTTGGACAGGTAGCCTGCACGCTGCGGTCCTTGAAAGCCGACCCCATCATGAACGGCACGAACTTAACTTGTGAGCAAGCGTGGAGCGACGGATAGCCTCATTTGAGCTGCTCCACACGTTGTCTTCCTTGACCGCCATCAAGTCTATCTTGACGTCGACGCCGTCCTTGCCACGCACGTATAGGAGAGAATGCGCTCCGTCAGCTCCGAAATGTACAGCAAAAACAGTCCTTGCCCAACTCGTACTTAATCGGGTTTTCTCGAAGTGGTCCACACTTGCATTCCCCCTCAGATATCTTCGCAATATCCAACGTAGCACAGTGAATCATGGTCGCCGCCGACGCCAAGAAGCCCAAGGCACCGCTCAAGAAGCAGGCCAGCATGGGTAACATCTCGGAGGAGATCGAGGACGACCTGAGTACGCTGCCCAACATGGTGCTAGGCCAGTTGCACTTCCTGCTGCAGCACCAGCGGTCGCCCTCCTCCACACTAAGCGAACAGGACGGCGCTTCCGCTAAGACGCAGTTGCTGGAGCTCGTTCAGCAGAGCGACATGGCGCCTTTCTACCGCCTCGTGTGCCGCGAGTTCCAGTGGCCCGAGGACGCGGCGCTCGAGCGTGCGATGGGCGACAAGAACGCCGAGGAACTGGCGCAGCTGGACGAACGTCTGGCCGACGCCGAGCAGAACTTGGGCGACATTGAGGTGCTGGAGGCGCTGCTGACCAAGGCCAGGATGTTCTCCAGGATCGGAGACAAGGACAGGGCACTCGAAGCTTTCCAAGTGGCCGGAGAGAAGCCCCAGTCCATCAACCAGAAGATCCTCGTGGCGCTGCACGTGATCCGCATCGGATTGTTCTTCTCCGACCTGGAGCTGGTCGAGAAACACATTAAGAAGGCCACGGCGTACGTGATGGGAGAGATTTTGTGTGTGTGTTTATTGGAGGTCTAAGTTTCTTACTTTTTTTCAGGTTGATTGATGAGGGAGGCGACTGGGACCGTCGCAACCGACTCAAAGTGTACGAGGGCTGCTACTTGATCATGGCGCGGGACTTTAAGAAGGCGGCCAAGCTGTTCCAGGAGTCGGTGGCCACGTTCACGGCCACGGAGCTCATGCCGTACAACACGATGGTCTTTTACTGTGTCATCACGTGCGTGCTCAGCATGAGTCGTGTGGACCTGAAGAAGAAGATCGTGGACTCGCCCGAGATCCTGGCGGTAATCAATGAAATCCCGTGCCTCACGCAGTTTTTGAACGGACTGTACGACTGCGATTACAAGAAGTTCTTCACTGCGATGGTGGACATCCAGCCGTACATTTTGCGCGACAAGTATTTGTCGACCCACTCGCGTTTCCTGTACCGCGAGCTACGTGTGCTCGCCTACTCGCAGTTCTTGGAGGCGTACCGCAGTGTGACCATTGGCTCAATGGCTGCTGCCTTTGGCGTGAGCGTCGAGTTCTTGGACACGGAGCTCGCACGTTTCATCGCCGCCGGCCGACTGAACGCCAAGATTGACAAGGTGGCAGGCGTGATCGAGACCAACCGCCCTGATGCCAAGAACGCGCAGTACCAGGACGCCATCAAGAACGGAGACTTGCTGCTCAACCGCATCCAGAAGCTTGCGCGAGTCATCAACGTCTAGGCAGCTAGTCTCTGGACCCCGTTCTTACTCCAGTGCAGTGTAGCGTCCATGTCGATGCTAGACCCAGCGTGAAGCAGCACCAAAGGAGGATGGGGGCTGGAGCAGCCCATTAACTACATACAACGCCTTCAGACCCAGCAATTCTGTATAGTCAGCCTTCAACTTCAGACCAGTGCATTCATTGTAGGTTTTGTGTGACGTTGCATTTTGCTTTATTCTGACAGACTGAGCTTTGCCGGTAGCGGCAAAAAGCTGACACCAAAACAATCAACACGGCATTGACACGACCGATTATGATTGAACGTGCGTTGGCTCTGGGGCGCAACGCCGATGGAGAGGGGGTTATACCGCAGTGTCGTATCGGTGCTAGTTGCGTTGCTCTGGCCAACAACGCGCAGGACGGCCTGCTCAGTGTGTGCACGGCAAGCGGCGCAGCTCTCTAGTGTCTCGGTGACACACTCACACAACCTGCTGCTGCTTAGATGGCCGGCGAGTAGTATACATACACGCCGCCGTACTGCGTCCTGGGCGGTCCGCTCGGAGCTCCGATCTCGGCGTCCACAAGACCTCCAATGTGTTCCAGCTGCTCCAGCGACTTCTGCTTGAGATGGAACGCCTGGTCGAACTTGATCGTGGTTTTCACCTTGTGGCCTTTGCCCAGGAACTTCTTGAGCTGCTCCACTTTGATTTTCAAGTCATTCGGCTGCCATAATTAATACCCACAAATAACAATGAGCCGCAATCCACCACCTCATAGCTAATACAAAATAAGAGAAACTCACGGCGATCTTGACGCCAATCACCACCTCCTTGTCGGGTTTGGGTTTCTGCTGCTTGGACACCTTCTTGGTGGCCTTCTTGAGCTCGTACAGGCGCTTCTTGGCGTCAAACAGGCGGCAGATGGCCGGCAGACGTCCCGCGGGAGACACCTGCACCAGGTCCACGCCCTGGCTCTGCGCCTCCTGCAGCGCCTGGCGCAGCGGCACGTCCGTGCGCATGTTGCCGCTGTCGTCCACGATGCTCACGACACGCGCCGAGATGCGGCTGTTGGTGACGCCCCACTTGGAGTCGGCGGCGGAAGCGAAGCTGCGCAACGCCAGCGCAGACTCGGACACTATCCGGCGTGGCCGCAGCGCACACTGACGCACCGCACACTGACGCACCGCGCACTGACGCACCAGGGACAGCATTAGACTCGCCTTATCCAGAAAAATGAGACTTAGAGACTGAAAACGTGCGGCGATTATTGGATGGAATATAACGGATTTAAACGGAAAAGAGTGGTTCCGCATTTATTAGATACCGTTATCTTACATGCGTACCCCAGGGGTACGTCAAACCTTACACGGATGCATTTCGTGCCGGAGGACGCAGCCTGCTCGTCGTACCGCGGTTACGTGCGTGTGGAGGACGACGAATTCGCGGTGCGCGTGTCGAATGTGGCGTATGATGCGAGTACAGGTCGCGTGGTGCTGGATTGCGCGCGATTGGACGTGGAACGCGCGCTGGCGACGCGTCTGAAGGCCCACAGTGCGACGCTCAAGCTGCGACTGGCGCAGGCCGCGTCTCTGGCGGGTTTCGCAGCGGAAATGCAGGAGATGGTGGCCATTTGCTGTCGATCAGACGCACGCAGTCCAGTTGCACTGCCCAGCGCTAAATATTACGCGAAATTGATGGCAGAAATGGACGTCGTTGGATGGAACAGGCTGCGCGAGCTGAGCGACGACTTGCGGACGCTGGAGCTTGAGTCGCAGGACGCAGGAGGCAGGACGCACACTGTTCGGTTGCTGCTGCCATTGGAGTATGAGGCTGGAGGGTGTAGTGTGAAGCCGACGTGTCTGGTGGATGCCCCGGAGGCTCTAGAGCTGCAGTGGCCACCGGACAACCAGGTCCTGTTGGACGAGGTGTTGAAGCAGTTTGAGAACTTCTTGGACAGGTTTCAGGGCTTCTGGGACGTACTGGACGCACTGGACGCTGCTACCTGTGTGCTGGAGCCTCACCGACCGACACGAGGTACGGGACGGAGGAGGTTGGCACTGGAACGACATGCTTCCGTGCAGTTTGAAGTGGACCCGGTGCACCCGACGGCCATGCTGAATGACTTGAGCTTCTTTGGGAATCAAGCGAGTGTTGGCTCGCTACGGGAGAAATGGGGCAACAATGCATCGAGTCGCTGGGATGAGAACAAGTCGCTGCAGAGAAACTTGGAGCACGTGCTGGAGGTCACGCTGCCGTCGCCACAGACGACAAATCCGGAGGAGTTTGCGGTCGAGTGCGGCATTTGCTACTCGTACCGTCTGGAAAGAGAGAAAGATGACAATGACGAAGCGCAGGAAGCAGGCACTGGGTCCATGCAACGGAATACTGAACAAGGTTCACGCATTCCGGACCGACTGTGCGAGAACGCAAACTGCAACCGACCATTCCACTCCAAATGCCTCTTTGACTGGCTTCGTGCGTTGTCCACGTCGCGCCAGTCCTTTCACACAGTCTTCGGCGAGTGCCCCTACTGCCGGGAAGCTATCAGCGCCAAGTTTCAGCCAGATTTCTAGGAGCAGGGGGCGGGTGACAACAAATTAGCGGTAACTTATGGACAGGCCATGGAGTCGTCCGGCTGGAGCTGGGTCTCTCTATCTACACGTGTGCATCTTCCAGTTGGTCCACATCTTTCGTTCCGCTTGTTAGCGAGCTGACAGGGTTCTAGGTACGCTACCACCTTACTCTGCAGTCGGAGCTGGCTCGGACTTGGCGACTTCAGCAGGCTTGCTCTCACCTGCAGCGCCATCAGAGGCTGGTGCCGAAGCTGCCTGCTCTCCACGCACAATATTGATGGAGCCATCAGCATTCACACGGATACGCTTGGACGGCTTACCAGTGTCGTGGTCGTCATTTTTGTTGCGACGACGACGGCCACCGGATGGCTCCTCCCCACGTCGATCCTCACGGAATTCGCCGTAGGGGTGAGCTCGCGAGCGATCGCTGCCCCGTCGTGACGAAGAGCCGTACTCGCGGTCGTTGCGACGGCGACTTCCACGTGAGTCGTGGCGCTGACTGCCGCGTGAGTGATACAAGCCCTTCTTCGGGAGCTTCTCGGGCGGGAAGTCTTCATCCGTTGCCTTGCGCAGCAGCAGCCGCCACTTCTTATCACGAGGCTGCGACTGGCTGCCAATGGGGCTACCCAGATGCCACTGCGAGCGGTTGAACGCCACATCAGGGACCTCTACTTCCTCTTCCTCGTCTTCCATCGCCGTCGCAGAGTCGTTGTCAGCAGGAGTCTCCGCATCCGCCATCTCGACATCTTCAACGGACGCTGGAGCATCTCCAGCTGCCTTCGTCGTCTCCTGTTTCTGCTTCAGAGTCTGCGGCGGGATCTCCTTTGCCAGTGCAATGAGTGCTCTGCCAGCAGTGAAGTGGTCTTGGAAAACAACAGTACACGAGCTGTCGTTAAGCCACTCCACGTACGCAGGACCGTAACCCACGAAGTACTCCAATACATCACTCGTTCGGACCTGCTGAAACTTGTCGTCCAGCGAGTACACGTGCAGCGCATCATCGCGGAATGCCACCGGTTGGTCTTCCGTCGCAGGAGCCTTAACATCACAACGCTCGCGACCCACTTTAGCAGTCGCTGGACTGAGACCGGCCAGAACCACCTGCGAGCGGTCCTCCTCCGCCGAGAGTCCAAATTTCTGCGCGCGAGCACGCAACTTCTCCTGGCCACGCTGCTTCTCAGCCCACTCTTCTTGAGTAACCCCCTGCTCCAACGCCCTCGCAGTTTCAGCCGAGTACTCTACTGCGAACTGCGGCGTGTCGAACCGCTTCATCCGCTGCTCGCGCTTGCTCTGTTCCTCGTGACTCAGAATGTCGATTCCCGTCGAAAAGCCGGGGACAATCGCGCCCGTGCGCTGGAGCTTCCTCACTTCCCTCGGGTCCAGGAACTTTTTGATATCTGGCGGTGCAAACGGCGCTCCAAATCTCTCCGCGCGACGCTTAGTGGCCGCGTGCTCTGCCTCATACTGCTGCCGCTGCTCCACCGTCAGCAGGTCCTCCTTCCCCAAAGGATCCGCTCGGATCATCGCTCTCGGCGCAGGGAACGCAGTCACATTGGCAGCTGCAATAGCCTCCGTCTGTCCTTCATACACTCCATGGACCTGGATGTTCCGCAGAGACACGGACGAGTCCCAAGATGTGAACGCCGTCTGCGTCACATTGACGAACTCTGGATCCTGAGACGTCGCCAGGACGTCCTGGCCCACCTGTTCCCCCACACCGCAGGACAGCGACCCGCTCTTCATATCAACCACGACCCAATAGGCCACAAACTCTTGGGCTGAGCACGAACGGCCCACAAAGACCCGGGCCAGATCCACCTCCTGACTGCGTCCTGAGGCCGATTTACGCCACACCAACTCCGTGTTTCCGCTCGTTCCGACGGCCACTTCGTACTTCCACTCGGGGTGCGACTTCCTGCCTTTTTCGGCAGCTGCACCGTCCTCGGAAGTGTCGATAGAGGCCTCGACAGAGGCCGCAAAGCCCACGCGGAGATCCTCGCGCGCCAACGCCTCGAACTGCACGACCAGAGCGGCGAGGGCCGCGAGGGGCGGCTCAGAAGAAGCGTCTTCTATCGGTGCCTCGGACGGAGGCGCAGAGGGTGACCGCCAGTTGCGGTAGCGCCCGTACAGCGCGCCCAACTGCAACTCCGAGGGTGGGGACGCGTCCATGATGGAAAAGGCGGTTGTGCCAGTATGCACAGTAAAACATGGGTGTTAAACTTCCACCCATATCACTTACATGTGTGAAACACTTCTGATTCGCCAAATGCTATGTAACCCAACCGGGTGATTGTGTACAATAGAAACCACCCACTCAACCTCCCCACCCACGTCGCGTGCGCCACACACTTCAGTATCAAACAAGATGGCCGATTCTAAGCTGCAGGACGCCGTGACCAAGATGGTAGACCGCCTGGACCGCACCATCCTGCGGTCCATGCAGCGCGACGGTTACCTGTGCGCGGCCAAGGTGTTCGAGAACAAGAATTGGTCGTCGGATCAGCTGGCGGCCGCCGTGGAGCGCTGCCAGATGCCCACGCAGCAGATCAACCAGTTCATGCAGCAAGAGATGCAGAACTTCCAGAACCGCATCCAACGCGGCGTGCAGGACTGTCAGGACAAGGCGCAGGACGCGTTGCCTGCCGGTGGAAACCCCAGCGAGGCGCAGATTGCACGCGCCCAGAAGGACATGGAGAAGTGCGTGACCCGCTGCGTGGACTCGCACATCAGTCTGCTGCCCAACATCAGCTCGCGTATCGAGCAGGCCGTGGCTCAGGTCAAGCAGCAGCAGTAAACGGACAATAGACGGACGTGTCGCTGCTTTATGGAGGAGATAGACGCTCTCCGCTTCCTAACTACTTGGATTTTTTGGCTATTGTGTACAGTTGGCGACTAGAGCACTGTCAGCTCTCGTTCTCTCTCTTCGGGGACAGTCACGGTGATGTGACTGCTATCTAATGACGCAGACTCGCGCGTACTGGTGGTACTGACTTCAACTGCGTCTTCGTCGTTGGTGGTGGAGTTCTTGTGTTTCTTGGCCTCCTGCTTGGCGCGCTGCTCCTTGCGACGTCGCAGCATCCACTCGTACGTGCCGTAGCCCAGCAGCATGAGGTAGAGGTGGAAACCCAGCAACACGAAGTACATGAACATGCAAGGCACGGAGATGGCCAAGCACGCGATCAAGCAGGTTTCCACGATGTACTCGAACGTGCCAGCGTCGTCCAGCGGGTGGTAGTGCAGCCACAGCAGACACAGCGCCGCGTACACGACCTGCAGCACAAACTGCACCGTACCCGTGCACGCGACCGTGAAAAACTGAGCGTAGTTGGCCTTGCCGATGCAAGTCTGCAGCCACGTGCAGTGGTGGTCCAGTCCGGGCACGGCCTTCCGACACAGCGCACAGTACCGAGTCTTGTCCCATCTGGGGCCGTTGAGTCTCACCCCGCACCAACCATTAGGCAACGAGTCCTCCACGGCCGCCGCCGGGTCAATGGTCTCGCAGGATCTCCAGGACGTTATCAGCAATATTGAATTCACCACATGCACCGCCACCGCCACGAGCGTCTGCAGGACACCATCCAGAAATTGACATTAGCAATTGTATGGCAGAACAATGGTAGGACTCTACTGACCAGTGTGGTGATTGTACTATTGGTGTTCTCCTCCTCCACGCCGCCACGACCCGTGCACAGGTAGATTCCGGCCGCCCCGATGAAGAAGCACAACGCGGAGAGCGAGTGGCCAATCCAGGAGATCACCTGGTCGCGCGAGAACGGCCGCTCCAGGCCATTGTGTCGCTGGTGGCCCAACACGCTGCTGGGCGCATCGTCTGCACGCGGCGACTGCTCCATGAGCTCGGAAGGTGCTGCAGGAATGTGATGCCGTGAGTAGATTGACCAGGAAAAACTATTTGCGTCGAGATAAAGATAAAATCCACCGAGAAAGGTGAAAATAACTTGAGTTGAGTATGGAGTAGAGTGTACCCATGTTGACTGGATCTGATATTTTTTTTGCGCGAATAGGTTGGTTGTGAAATTGATTTTGCTTCATCAGCGAAGTGGCCTATGGCAACAATTGACTTCGTTTAAAAGTTGATCTACGGAATGTATCACGTGGCAGATTTCTTGCGGGCTGGAAGCAAATTGACTAATGGAGTGGGTATTTCGTATCTGATCTAAGAGAGAGCAGCGAGCGATGGGGCTGTGGGTTGTCGTATCCTCGCAAGAGATTCGTCATTTCGACTTTCTATCCTACGTGCATGTTACTGGACAAAGTTTTAGTGTGGGTGCCTTTGGCCTTCGTGATGTGCAAGCTCGAATGTGTTCTTCTAGTGATGATGAACACCACTCGTGACCACCAACCCACCCTCATGCTTTCTTGGGTTTCTAGTAGATTGTCGCTAGCCCCAAGATGTCGACCCGCTTTCCTGCCCAAAATCTGCAATGTACCGATACCTCCGATCAAGACTTTGACGCTGTTAGGCTGGCTCGAATGCTCGCAGAGGAAGTAGAGTTCCTTATTTGTTTGGAAGATGTGTGTCCAAGGCGCTTGTGCAACAACAGGGTTCGATCTCGCGGGTTTTCATGATTTGAGCATGAGCGGTGGCTCGACGTTTCGACCTGGTTTATCTCTCGAGCTAGGACAAGTACACCATAAAAGATGGTATTTGACCTATACAACGCTTCACTTGCTCGAATGTGCGAGCCAGCTAAACTGGAACGTGAAGTCAATGCCTGGGCAGGGTAAAGAGGTACATCTTGGATGTTTCCATAACTTACCGAAATGCACAACACGGAAAGCCAACGTTATCGTGATCCACGCCAACAGCTTGCTCTGAATTAGCTCGGTTTGTGTCTCCAGCACAAACGCCAAATGGTGCAGGGAGTTGATTCTCAAGTTTTGGTATATCAATCCAGCAAGAAACCCAAACGCTACGAGCTCCACGATCGCGAATATGAAGATGGAATCAACCACGTTTCCAATCGTGTCCTTCGTGATTCCTGCCAGCTCTGAATGGTACTCGGCACTTTGGAAATGAACCATCACGAATATGAAAATACCATAGAATAAAGGAACAACAGCATCGAGGAACGCGCTGAGCAGAAGACATTCCACTGTAAACAAGACTTCTAGTGCTTCTCGAAGGACACCCGTGTGTGAAGTAGCAACCCTACCATGTCGCTTGGGAACAACTGTCCGCCTGTTAAGTTCTCGTGCAAAAGTAAGAGCAGGAGCTGGTGAAACAGTAGCTTGTTCACGTCGATTGTTTATCTTCTGGCACTTCTCGAGTCGGTTCATTTCGGGAGGGTTCACCTGTTCATCAGGTGCTGGATAGCGTCTACGGACTTTACTAGGGATTCTATCGAGTCGATCGAGGAATTCGCGGGATTCCAGAGAAATGTTATGTAAAAGGCACGAGCGAATGCGTATTCTCTGTCGATTTTGCCTTTTGAACTCGTCTGTGCACCAGCAAAGTTGACAAGCGGCCCTCAAAAGGTTACCATCGCCTCCTGAAGTTTTTCTGGCTGCATTCAGCCTTGACAAGACTGTAGCTGTCCGTCGGTGCAGACGAAATATCACAGTAGCAGACTGTACGATATCAATCAGTACAATGATGACGACAGTCGACGGCGACGTTGCGCTTTCCATGCTCGTAGAAATGTATAGCGCATTAAAGAAGTCCACTGTGAAAATGACCGCTTGCGGCATCATGTCCTCCAGGTGTGTCACGCAGCGTAAGGTGATATTATTCACGACTAAATTAATGATAGGAAGCAGGAGAATCACTGGCATCTCGTAGCTGGAATTGTTTGCAACATGGAACAGAACCTGGTACGCTGGATAAATGAGAGCCATGAACTGCTGACCAGCTATGAATGCACCAAAACGGATGAGATAGTCTCTGTGTTTCAGAACCTCTCTGATGACAGACATCCCCAAGACCACGCACAGTGACACTATCGAAACCACGTAAAACGCTGGTACCAAGGTGATGACAGTGAATGGGATGGGGAAGCAGACATTCGCTGCAAACATCACAGCGACAATCATCTGGACAACAACTACGATAGTCAGGAGCGAAATTTGTTGGTACCGGGATATTACGAACCCCTTAAGGAAATGCTTGGCTTGGACTGTGACAGTATAGAGAACCGCGCCGATCACAAGTGCAGCGCGGACCCAGAAGCCGTAATTTTCCTTCCAGCCGATTGTAGCGGCACCACTTCCTGGGCGATAATGAACGCTTCTGCTGGTAGAAATGATGTCACGCATACGAACACGACGTGCGGCAGTGAGTGTTGTCGTGTGTACTCATCCAGGGCAAGAAGCCGCTCGATTGAGTACTTTCCACCTCGATAGCTCATGTGCACAGATGTCCACAATCGAGAAAGCTGAAGAAACCATCGCTGAAAGTAGAAAATGCTGTCTCTTGCCGTTGAAGAGTTTGTGCGACCAGCGTCTGGAATGTCCGACGAAGCCGGATAAATCATGTTACGGACGTATAGGTCATCGACTGTTGGCTTCTCACTGTGAATGAACAAACGACCTTCGGGGGAGCAAAGCTATTTAAGCACATCGCGTGACAATTTAGGCACATCACGTGACAATTTAGCGCATGGAGACAACAATAGCCAGGACTTTACCACAACGTAGCAAAAAGGTGAGAATACGAGGTTACTTCTCTCTAGCATTCCACAGCGCACCAGCTTCCCAAGGACCGTCGGAATTACTTGAAATATGCCGAATCCATGACTTGGTCATAGTGGAAAGTGCCAACACCAAGTTGTACGTTGCGCTTAAGCGAATGCTCAAACTACCTTGATGATGTCGGCCAAAGTGTTGAGAATGTCGTACTGCTCCGTGGAATCATCGATGACCAGACAGGAAACTTCATAGCTCGAGTATTTGTCACCACTGGCCGAAAGCAGTATCCAGCTGGTCGTTTTCATTCAGTGTACCTCATCCAAATAGTCATAGAGCCCTGACTGATGTGGATGACTATCCTCCTGCATTCAAACGCTGCCATTTTTCTTTTTATCCCACAGTACCGAAGACAGGTCAATAGTTCACCACATGGAACGCACCCAATCCAACTCAAACAGATCCAACGCCTCCAGGGCCCAGGCAACTCGTCCGTGTGCTGCAAATTATGCTACCGCTGTTCAGCTGCCAATTCCCGAGGAAAACGGTCTGCCCCGCGACGCCAATATCAGTCGCCAAGAAGGTAGCATTATCATCGGCGGTGTTGAGACATCGAGGCCGATCGTCCACCAGAAGGATGTCCAGACCTTTGACGACAGCCCCCACCAAGCTGACGAGTTCGTAATCGACATGCCTTTAAGCTGGAACCAGTGAGCGACAGATACAGTACTACACACTGCAGAAGCCCAAAAGAGAGAGAACCTGACAACAGCAGAGCCCTTTAATTACCTTTCACCGTCTAACCTGTCGTCTTTGGCTTCTTCTGGTCTAGCAAGAGGCTGTCCATAATACTGGCAGACACGTAGTCCGCGCCTCCCTCCTGACTCTCCACTCTGGGTGTGAACTTGCCCTGTTCTGCGAGCTTGAGCTCGGCCATGGCCAGACTGGCCTCAGCGCTGCGCCGCACGCCGTCCTGCGTCTCGTACTCGGCCGTGGACGCCAGATCCACACTGGACCGACCGCTAGAAGCCCCCAGTCCTGCTACAGCTACTCCTGGTACAGTAGCAGCTCCCACTGCAGCGGCCGAATGATTCACAGTACTGCCCTGGGGGCCTCCTCCAGTGTTGCTCGAAGGCTGCAGGGGCCGCCGCATGCTACCGACGCTTGTGAGCTCCGAGCGGATCTCGTTGAGCTCCTCAATACCGCGCTGGAACTCGCGTTGCAACTGCAGGAAACGTCGATTTTAAGTGAATGATTGTACTAATTAGTGGAGTTTTGGGCGTATTTTCGCCCACCTTGACCAGGTCGTTGTCCTTGGTGGCGTCAAAGAACTCCTTCTTGGCGCGGATGATTGCGCCCACACTGCGGCCGCTGTAGACGCCCACGAAGCGCCCGATCTTGGGCAGCTCGCGCCGCCCCAGCAAGAAACTGGCCGTGGTCACCGTCACGAAGACCGTCCCCCAGTGCACCATACCAAAATGACGAATAGTGTGGCAAACACTAACTGTATTGAAATGAAGGTAGCCGTTGTGCCAAAACACCGGTACACTACAGCCTCCGAACCGGCTCAGAATGTAGCCATGTCAATGATGATCTGTACTAGTCGCGATACGGACAGCAAACAGGGTTCCGAGAAAAAAAGAACCCTGGCAGCGTCATGTTGTAGTGGCGGCACCACCTACGACTGCTGCCTCTCTGGCGACGCCTTTGTTGCCTTTGCACCTTCCTCTTTCCTCCTATTTGCCTTCTTGCTCTTTGATTCCAGTCATTCTCCAATCCGCCACGTTCCCAGCACTTTCCAATGGGGTCGTCTGCGTCTGCAGCTCTGAGTGTCGAGGTCTCGACGCGGGGGGGGAAGTTTTTTGCTGTCGCCACTCAAGACGACGACAAGCCTCGACGCTGGTTCAAGCCCCGCGAGCTGCTGCAGATGCTGCAGTTCTCCAACTTCTGGTCGCGTCCGTGGCTCGGATGGCTCTTCATCTACGTCGTCGTGCTGCTCTTCTTCTTCACCTACCGCTGTGTGGGGATGTCGGCGTTGATATCAATGTACGGCACCGTAAACGACCGAACGGCTGGCGTTGAGCTCGGGTCGCTGGGGCTCGGACTGCTGGAAGACCTCATCTGCGCCACGTACCTCGTCGCCGTGCTGTGGCTCATTGACTTTACCTTGAGTCGACTGTTTGGCGCTTCTTCTGACAGCATGACGGTGCAAACCTTCATCCAGTGGAAGCGACAGCGCGTTGTCCGTCGAGTTGTGACGTTCATGTCGTCCTGGGTGCTGTTCGTCGCCACGGCAGCTCCGTTCGTCGCTGACATTCTGCTGGTCCGACTGCGGAGCATGCGCTTCACCTTTGAGATCGTGTCCATGGCCATCGAAGACAGCGACTTGGTCGGCAGTGTGTCCATCTCCAGTGCTGAGCTCAACGAGGCCTACATCGCAGGGACAATCCTCGTCACTGTCGCCACCTTCTTCGCTGCAGTACGCACCTGGACGTCGTGGGCCGATCTCACGCGCTGGAACCCGGCGCAGCCACTAGTTCGTCTCGTGAGGAAAATCCCCTTCCGGTACAAGAAGTACGACGATGAGTTGTGGACGCCAAAGGAGGATCCCGACGCGAGCGAAGACGTGAACGAGTCGCTCCTGGAGAGCGGCAAGCTCAATCCGTACGCGGAGACTGTCACGCCCAAGCGACTGAGCTGCAGTATCCAAGTAGCTGTCGTGGGCTGCGCGTCTACAACAAGCGACTCGAGCATTCCAGCAACAAAGTGCGGACGCGTGGTGCTCTGGATTCAAAGTGTCGATTGGCTGCTGTGCGTGATGCAGGGTATCGTGGCACTGTTCGCTGTTGTGTTGATGCCCATGGCTGTCCTGGCCATCAGTCAAGCGTCTTCACCGCTGATAGCCAACGTGGCGATGGACACGACCATCAACGAGCTGTTGATGCGGGCGCTGAAGCTCACGCAGGCGGGGTTTGTGCCGGTCGTGACAGACGGCACCATCGAGAGAGCCTCTGCGTACATCCACGCTTCCGAGAGCTACACGCTCTTCGCTGGCGATTCACTCTATCGCCAAACGAGAGGGTTTCATGGCGACCTCGCCTTCAACGTGAGCGTGAACGACACCAACCCGCCCAACGTGGTCGTCCTCGCGCTGGAGTCGTTCCGTTTCCACGACTCACATTACTTGGTGGGGGAAGACGATCCGTCCAACTTGTTCAGGGGCTGGAACGGCTCCGTTGTGCCCAACTTTGACAAGTGGGCGAGGCGTGGTGTGGCGTTCCCGAACCTTTGGTCCAGTTGGAAGACCAGTCGCTCGCTTGCAAGTCTATTGTTCGCGCAGATCCCGTTCGATTCCATTCAATCGACCGACACGGTAGGAGGCAGGACGGACGTCGCGCTCGCTGGGATGCCGCAGCTTTTCAAGCAGAAAGGGTACGAGACTTTCTTCACGACCGGAACGTGGACCTCGTACGACGACTGGAACGTGTTTTTGCCAGCTCACGGCTTCGACACGCTCTGGGATGAAGACGAGATGATGGCGCTGGGCGAGAGCGACTTGGGCATCTCGCCGGACGACTGGATGGGGCCTGCGCAGCGGAAATTCATCTGGGGAGTGCACGACGACGTGAGCTTCGAGGTCCTGGGCAACCTCTTAATCAACAAGACGCAGGAGCAAAGCGACCGAGTGACGGCAGGTGAAGCCAAGCAGCCGCTGTTTCTGACGCACTACAGCATCTCGAGTCACGTGGCGTATCAAGCACGTCCTGCGTGGTACGCGAAGGCAGACAAGCCGGACTTTTCAGCGCTGTATGGGGGCGAGGACCACGCCGGCAACGTTAAGAACTACCTCGAAATGCGCTACTTCACCGACTTGGAGCTCGGCAAGTTCATGGATCGAATGGCTGCTGAGGGGGTCCTCAACGACACCATCATCCTCATCGTCGGAGACCACGGACAAGCTCCCGAGTTCGGGAACGACACGCCTGAGAAGCGAGATGTTTCCTGCACACACGTCGCCGGTGCGCTCATTGCTGAAGGTCGACTCGGTGAGTACGTCGGGCTCAAGATCCAAGATGCAGTGGAGCACTACGACATGCTCAACACGCTGGCCGACATCACGGGCGTGCCAGATGACGGGTTCTTCCAGGACGGCGTCGGGCGCTCGCTCAAGCGCGACGTCCCGTTCGGGGAGCGGGTGGTGTACAGCAACAACCCGAACGTGAAGAACTCGGTCGTTCGGGGCCACGAGCGTCTGCGCTATGACCGAAGCACGAGCTCCGTGATGCTGCACAACGCCTACAGCGACCACGACATGCAGCACGACTTGTTCCCAGCGCTCTCCACCGAGAAGAAGAACCAGTGGCGAGATTGGCGCGACAAAGCACGCCAAGTCACTGCGTACTACAAAACTCGATGGGAGGGCAAGTGTCTGCTGGCTGCAACGTGCTGAGCTCGAGTTTGAAGTTCGTAATAAAACTTGGTCGTCTTTTTTGCATTGTACTGTCTCGCTGCAGCGTGTCGACGTGGCTGCGTTATCTATGATACTCAGCACGTGGCTGCAAACAAACACTTCTTATCCCACCGCTGCGCGTAATACTCAGTGAGCTGTCGGCCATTGTCACGCCACGTTAGCCACTCATTCCGTTGCTCCGTCGTTAGATCGGGGAACAAGTCCAAGTGCATGTCGTGGTCTGCCTTTGCGTCGTGTAGAAGCACGGAACTCGCAGCGCGATCGTAGCGCAGACGCTCAGTTCCACGGACCACCGCCATCTTCCGGCTGGGGTTGTTGCTGTACACCACTCGTTCTCCAAACTTGGACTGGCGCTTGAGGGAACGACCAACGCCGTCTTGCAGGAATCCTTGCTCGGGAACACCAACGATATCTGCAAGTGTATTCATGACGTCGTACTGCTCGGTAGCGTCAGCAATCTTGAGTCCTACAGCCTCCCCTAGCCGACCCTCGGCAACGAGAGCACCCGCAACATGATGGACGGATACATCGCGTGCCTCGGGGATGTAGTTTCCGGCCTCTGGAGCCTGTCCGTGATCGCCCACGATAACGACGATAGTGTCGTTGAGAACTCCCGTGGCCGACATGCGGTCCATGAATTTCCCCAGCTCCATGTCCGTGAAGTACCGCATCTCCATGTAGTTCTTGATGCTACTCGCATAGTCCAGACCGTCGTAGAGCGCAGAGAAGTCTGGCTTCTTGGACTTTGCGTACCATTCCGGGCGTTCTTCGTACGAGACGTGGCTCGAGATCGTGTAGTGCGTGAGGAAAAGCGGCTTCTTCGCTTCTCCTTCCGCTACGCGTCCATTTTGTTCCTTGGTTTTGTTCACCATGAGGTCGCCAAGCAGCTGGAAACTCACGTCGTCGTGCACGCCCCAGTAGAGCTCTCGCTGCTCCTTTCCAAACCATTGGTCGGGCTTTATGCCCAGGTCGCTCTCTGCTAACTTGATCATCTCATCTCGCCCCCACACCGTATCGAAGCCGTGTGACGAGAGAAAAGTTCTCCAATCATCGTAGTCAGTCTTGCAGCCTGTCGTGAAGAACGGCTCGTAGCCTTTAGCCTTGAAGAACTGCGGCAGACCGTCAAGCTGGACATCCTTCTTTCCGCCTGACATGCCAGAGTTGGCCACGCTGTCGTACGGCACCTGTCCGTACAGCAAACTCTCGACCGAGCGACTTGTGCGCCAACTCGACCACATGTTGCTGAAGGCCACGCCTCGCTTCGCCCACTTGTCAAAGTTTGGCGTCACCGTCATGTTGCTGCCTCGGAACAAGTTGGACGGGTCCTCGTCGCCAACGAGGTAGTGCGAGTCGTGGTACCGGAACGACTCCACCACGAGCAGCAACACGTTGGGCGGGTTGTCCTTCTCCACCTTGACATCGAACGCCAAGTCTCCGTGGAAGCCCGTGGTGCGGCGATACAGCGAGTCGGCTTCAAAGAGCTCAAAGTCCTCCGTCGCAGTGTGGATGAACGTCTTGGCCGAGTCAATGGAGCCGTCCGCAATCAACGGCACGAAGCCCTGCGACGACACGTACAGCGCGTGCATGAAGAGCTCATTCAGCGTCGCGTTCAGCGCCGCGTACGCCACCAGCGCCGAGCAGACCTGACTCACCGACAGCACAAACGCCGGCAGAAGCACGAGCGCTACCACCACCACAGCCGCGTGCACCCGAGGTCCGCACCAATGCAGCGCCCTCTTCTCCTCCACGCTCTTCTCACTGTGTTCAACTGACCCTAAAAACCGCGTCGTCTCGGCCGAGCCTTCCTCCAAGTTACTCTCCACCTGATCGTCTCCCACCTTGGCTCGCTGCAGATGTTGCTGCAAAAAGGCCTCAATGAGGCCAACGACGCCATCCGCGGGGCTCCAGCGCGTAAGGTCCGTCCACTCGTTGCGCGCTCGCACTGCAGCGAAGAACGTGGCGGTGGCTACGGCCATAGACGCACTGACGTAAGCCTGGCCCACCTCTGCGCTCGAGATCTCGGCCGCGCCGGCGCTGCTGGACTCGTGGATGGCCATTTTCACGAGATCGAAGCTGAATCGCATGTCCCGGATGCGCACGAGCAGTAGGTCGGCCACGAACGGCAGCGCCATGAGCGCGAACAGCAGCCACGAGGCCGCGAACGTCACGACGCGCTGTCGAGCGTCCCGCGGCTTCTGGATGCCCGCGACGTCCTCCGCCTGACGGCTGCGTAGCCAGCGGTCGACGCCCCAGAGCGCGGCGCACAGGTACGTGGCGCACACGAGGTCTTCCAGCAGACCCAGGACCAGCGCGCCCGCCTGCACGTCCAGCGTGGCGTCTCTGGGCGTGCCGTACATGGAGATGAGGCTGCGCAGCGTCAGCACGCGGGAGACGGAGAAGAAGAGCAGCGCCACAGAGAGCACGAAGGCCCAGCCGAGCCACGGACTCTTCATCTTGTGTAATAGCTGCTGGAATTTTGACGACTGATGTAGACGGGTACGTTTGCTGTTCGGATGCAGGGCCGACGATTGGACGTTCAAGTGGGTACACAACCGGGTGCGTGCCGCAAACATTCGTGAGACGGGAATTGCTCACTGGGCACGTAGTGATCACCTATAATAGGCTTTGTATTAGCAGGACCCAGAATGGATGTCTATAGTGGAGGCGGTGAAGCAGACGCGGGTGGTAGGAAAAACTCCTTCGGCTGCGTATCGCGAACGTTGGCTGTTCGGCAGCGTTGAAGGCTTCTTGCCTGCCATCATTGGATAAGTGCGACAAACAGGTGGTCGTGGTATTCCATGGGTTCACTGCTGCAGGAATACATGTACTTCGAAGTACTTCTTGAGCAACACCCGATGGGGGCGCTGTGTTTATCTGGAAACCATGTTGCTGCGTAGGTTTGGGACTGCGAGGACACTTGAATGGACGTGATAGTACAAGTACATGTAGTTTGTCCCGGCATCTTGGGCCTCGAATCGCTCGCTCGAGTGGATCTTTTTGAACTGATTCAAAACTTTTGAATGATGTCAAATAGATCCGCTCGACCTGAGTGTTTTGAATCTAAACTCATGCCAGCACTGTGGTGGATTTCTGTCGCTGAGTCGCGGTGGTGGATTTCTGTATTAATCGACCTATGGGTTACGAAAGGTTACACTAAATAACCTAGTGGTAGTCATGTCGAGCTATTAGCATACATGTACTCCGGTCTCGGCGCAGTCTCGGTACACCCCGATGCAGCACCTCATCCGACGGATCATGGTAACATCATGGAACATCACCGACGTAACGTACGACTTAGACAGCGGCAAGTTGTGTCCTGACGCTAGCGTCGAACGATACAAGGACGTACCAAATCCTGTACGTTGTCGTTCAACAGGGCGCAGTGGTCTTGCTCACCTCCGTTTTCTGCGTGGTCTGATCAAAGATTTCAACATGTCGAACTCGGTGGAGTATTATTCAAAATATATTCAAAGAACCTCAGCACTCCGCAGCAAGCAGACACTTTTGGTCCCATCGGCTTATGTAATACGTGTTGAGCCATCGGCCATTGCTCCTCTGAGTTAGCCATTCATCCTGTTCTTCCGTGCCAAGTGTTGGAACTAGGTCGTTCAGCATGTCATGGTCGGCGCAAGTGTCATGAAGCAACACGTCGCCCGAATGACGATCGTACTGCAGACGTTTGTTGCCGCGGATAACTGCCATCTTGCGGCTCGGGTTGTTGCTGTACACGATGCGCTCTCCAAAGGTGATGTTCCGCTTCAGAGATCGTCCGACGCCGTCCTGCAAGAAACCTCCTTCAGGGACACCCGTGATATCGGCGAGCGTGTTGAGAATATCGTACTGCTCTGCAGCATCTTCCAGTCGAAGTCCACCAAACTCTCCAAGTCTGCCTTCAGCAATGAGAGCTCCTGCAACACGTGTAACAGATAAATCACGAGCTTCGGGGGCATCGTACCCGAATTCTGGTGCTTGCCCATGGTCACCAGAAATGACGACGATGGTATCGTTCAGAATACCTTCGTGCGACATCCGATCCATGAACTTCCCGAGCTCCATGTCCGTAAAGTACCGCATCTCTAGGTAATTTTGTATGAGGTCGGCATACTCTTCACCTTCGTACAGGGCGGAAAAGTCGGGCTTCTCAGCCTCCGCGTACCATTTCGGCCGCTCTACGAATGGTGTATGGCTGGAAATGGTGTAGTGAGTAAGAAACACAGGCCTCTTGTCTTCACCTTGAGCTACCCGGTCCTTCTGTTCCTTGGTCTTGTTCACCAGCAAATCTCCTAGCAGCTGGAAGCTCAAGTCGTCGTGCACACCCCAATACAGACCGCGCTGCTCGTCCCCATACCACTGCTCCGAAGTAATATTCAAGTCGCTCTCCGCTAGCTGCATCATTTCATCGCGACTCCAGACAGTATCGAACCCATGGGCTGGAAGGAAGTCCTTCCAATCATCGTACTCAGTCTGGCAACCAGTTGTGAAAAATGGCTCGTAACCTTTCGCCTTGAAGAGCTGAGGAAGCCCAGCAAGTTCGATATCCTTCTTTCCCCCTGTTATCCCCGAGTTGTCCACGCTGTCGTACGGAAGCTGTGCGTACTGAAGACTCTCAACCGAGCGACTTGTTCGCCAGCTTGACCAAAAGTTCGTCAAAGCTACACCACGCTTTGCCCACTTGTCGAAATTTGGAGTGATCGTAATGTTGGTACCTTTGAAAAGGTTGGAAGGATCATCGTCGCCAACGAGATAGTGGGAATCATGGAACCGGAAGGACTCGACAACTATCAGAAGAATGTTAGACGGATCTTCGTTTGAGACATTGACGTCGAACGCGAGGTCCCCGTGGAAGCCTCTCGTGTGTCGATAAAGTGAATCATCTTGAAAAAGTGTGTAGTTCTCAGTGGCAGAGTGGATGAAGGTCTCCGCCCAAGGAGTACTTCCTTCGGATACAACGCGCAGATAACTTTGAGAAGTATCGCCGAGAGTATGCGCTAACAGCTCATTCAATGTCTCGTTGAGAGCCGAGAAAGCCACGAGAGATGGACACGCAGCACTGACCGCTACCACAATCAGAGTCGCAAGCACCACCGCGATCAATACAACTACTGTTTGAATGACACGATGGTACAGCAACTCTTTCATTTGCTGGGCATTTATGCTGGAAGACGACGTAGATGAATCTTGGATCTCCACGTGACAGAAGCTAAGGTTTCTCGGCGCATTTGTCCAGGAATTCTCTTCCAGCATAATATCTTCGATATCTCCACCAACTTCAGCGTCGTTGTAGCTTGATTGCGTTGATACCGTTCGGATCCTGCTCTCTGTCCTCAGATAACGGTTCGTAACGAAAGCAATCACAGTACGACTTGGGCTCCATCGAGTGAGCTCGGACCACGATGCAAATGTGCGCACAAGCGCAAAGAGTCCAGATATGCAAACTGTAATTACCACGGTTGTGTACATCTCTTTCACTTCGTAGGCTGTCATACCATCAAAAAGATCATTCTCCTCTGATGATACCTCTTCAAACGTGAATCGCACTCCTCGTAGGCGCACAAGCATTAAATCAGCTGCTACAGGCCCAACCGCTAATACGAAAAGAACCCACGAGCTCACGAGAACGAAAGCAGAGATCAATATTTTCTGTAGCTTTGTACTGCTGGTGGGCTCCACGATATCCGCATCAACAGGCGCTTCCAACCAGACACAATTCATCCTATCGACAATCCACAGCACGGAAGCGAGAAAGGTAGCACAGACGCTGTCTTCCAAAAACCCAAGAGATAATATCGCGATTTCCACACCAATGCAGCAGTCTTCCTTGGTGCCGTGCATCATGATCAGTGCTGTCAGCGCCACGCTCCGATAGATGAAACAAAACAGAGTTACCGAGGCATAGACGAAAGCCCATCCGAGCCACGATCGATGCCACAGTCTGGCGTGTTGAACACGCTCAAGCAACCCACTTCGATTGTGCGAGTGTCGCGCCGCTTTGACCTCAGACGTTGGTGGACTCTCCTCCAAAACTATCAACTCCGTCTTCATAATAGCTTTGAGGTTGGGCGCTGAAAACGAAATGGGGGCTTCACGTGGCGGATGATCGCTTAATAACCTTCCATTCCGATGCGGCAGAACTAATGCATCGGGTTGGAATAGTTTCTGGTCCGACGCGCATGACCTCAAGCGTTTGCACGCTCACGCAGCAATCATAAACGGTTTGATTGGATCCCGACACGCTACATGTACCAAAATGTGCCTTTCGGAGAGTACGGATCCTCAACAAATTCGGTCAAGTTCAGGCACTCGATTATTGCAAGCGGTTCACGCAGGACTTGAGGCTTGAGTGCCAAACCCGCGGCAGCACGCGCTCGAGATCCAATAGTAATGCGACAGAAACCCCACATTCACGGCGCTTTATCCTTTTTTTTCAAGTTGCAATCGCTGCTAATGTAATTCCCCGAGAACCGACTGGTCACTTTGAACTGTAATAACACGCGTCGAGCCCCAGATGTAGGTTGTACGGCATGAAAACCCAACAGCTCGTCCATTTAGCGTTTCTCTGTTAACTCCTTGGCACACCAATCGACTGTTCGGACAGAAGAAAAAACAATCCGATGAGGATGTGAGGCGTCTTGACGACAGTCGGCAAGGACACCAGCACTTCCGAAGTGGCATCGAGTCTGCTGTAAATCATATTAGTAACATTGAACCTCTCTCTCTCTCTCGAGTCTGCTGTATATCATCATGATCTCCGATCTCTCTACTGCTCAAATCCACGTCACGAGTCATTGCACCTTCAAGAATCCAGTCGTGTCAAAGGACTCGTGGTGGTACTTGTAATTAATCTGAGGCATCACCTGATGGGAGCGGATAAGACCAGAAACTTGTTGACTTTAGTCCTCCCGACCTGATCGTCGAGTTGAAATGCGCTTTTCCTGCCTTCGCCCGACGCAGATTGATGGCCACACTGCGTAATTTCCCAGCTATCGTCACGATGAGCACTGACGTGGTTACCCTCGAGGAGAATCATCCCATGTCGGACACCAATTCTCCTCGGCGGTGGGGGAAGTCTTCAGGGATGATCCAGCGTGTTCGACATTCTCGCTTCTGGTCGTACCCCTGGCTCGGTTGGGCTTTCGTCTACAGCATGGTGCTCCTCTTCTTTTTCATCTTTCGGTGCATCGGACTCAAGGCGTTGATCATGATGTACGGCACGCGAAAGGACTGCACGTCCGGTGTGGAGGTTGGGGCGTTGGCTCTCGGATTTCTCGAAGACTTGGTGTGCGCCAACTATTTCGCCTGTGCGCTTTGGTTGTTCGACACAATAAAGCACGTGCTCAGCGAACGGCTGAGAAATCGAGGCTTTGAGACCACCAAGACTCGAAGACGCATTTGTAGCCGTACCGTAACCTTTATGGTATCGTGGGTACTTTTCGTTGCCATGATGGGGTCTTTCGTCGCAGACTTGCTGATTGTGCGCCTCCGGGATATGCGGTTTACGTTTGAGCTCGTTGCCATGGCTATTCACGAAAAAGACAACGCTGGCTCAGCCTCCATATCACAGTCGGAGGTCAATGAGGCATACGCAAACGTAGCCGGACTGGTGATTGTGGCGACGTTCTTTGCTATCATTCGGACGAGCTGTTCCTGGGCTGACCTATCGCACTGGAATCCAGCGTACGTCTTGGTGGATTGCGTTCTCTCACGGGCATCCACAGCTGAGTGGAAACGAGAAGAAGAGCGTCGCAAGAATAGTCTGAAGTACGCTGAAGAAGACACACGGGCCGAGATTCCAGAGCTTGGAGAGAGCACACAATATCTGGTAACGACGTCACCTCATAGAGCAAGTGTCAGCGATGCCACTACGGAGCGCTCAGCGGTCTCGATAGACCCTCGCATTTCCCGTCTGGCGCTGTTCCGACTCGGTGGATTGCTCGTGGTTCTTGCTGTTGCACTCATTGTTATGCCTGCCGTCGTGTTGGCTATAAGCCGCGTGTGTTCATCTCTCGTGGCGTACTCGGCGCTTAATGCGACTCTAAACGAGCTGTTCGTCCGTGGTGTGGACGTCACGTCACAAGGTTTCGCACCTTTGGTTGCCGACGGGAGCATTGAGAACGCTGCCATCTACATCCACTCGGCTACCGAGAACTACACCCTGTTCGAGCAAGACTCGCTCTATCGACGTACGACGGGCTTCCAAGGAGATCTAGCCTTTGACGTTCATGTCACCGAGGAAGACCCACCAAACGTTCTTCTCGTCGTGGTCGAGTCTTTCAGGTTCCACGATTCACACTATCTTGTCGGGGATGAGGATCCGTCCGACCTTTTCAAGGGGACCAACATCACGGTCACGCCAAACTTCGACAGGTGGGCAAAGCGCGGCGTGGCTTTCAACAATATGTGGTCAAGTTGGCGTACAAGTCGGTCCGTCGAGAGCTTGCTATTCGCACAACTCCCATACGATAGCGTCGCTGATTCTGGAATGACGGGAGGCAAGGAGAGCGTTGACCTGGCTGGACTGCCGCAGCTATTCAAGGAAAAGGGCTACGAGCCAGTGTTCACTACTGGTTGCAAGACGGACTACGACGACTGGAACAAGTTCCTGCCTTTTCATGGCTTTGATACTGTTTGGAGTCGTGATGAGATGATGGCTCTCGCCGAAAGCACGCTAAACATCACATCCGACCAATGGTACGGGGACGAGCGTCGCGGGTTTAACTGGGGGGTACACGATGATCTGAGTTTCCAACTGCTTGGCGACTTGCTCATCAACAAAACAAAGGATCAGAGTGATCGTGTGGCTCAAGGAGAAGCCAAGAAGCCGTTGTTTGTGAATCACTATACCATTTCCAGCCACACTCCATTCAAAGAGCGCCCGAACTGGTACGCTAAGGCCAAGAAGCCAGACTTCTCTGCTTTGTACGAAGACGAAGAGTATGCTAGCGTCGTCCAGGCGTACCTGGAAATGCGGTACTTTACCGACATGCAGCTTGGGAAGTTCTTGGATCGGATGTCCGAGGAAGGGATCCTCAATGACACCATTGTCGTTATTGTAGGCGATCACGGTCAGGGACCCGAGTTCGGGTTGGATGTTCCTGAAGCTCGAGAAATATCTGCCACACGAGTTGCGGGTACTATAATCGCGGAAGGTCGACTTGGTGACTCGGTTGGTCTGATGATTGAGGATGCTGTGGAGCAGTACGATGTCCTCAACACTCTAGCCGACATCACTGGTGTACCCGAGGGGGGATTCTTGCAGGACGGTATCGGGCGATCACTTAAGCGGAATATTACTTTTGGAGAGCGCGTCGTGTACAGCAACAACCCGAGCCGTAAGATGTCGATTGTCCGCGGCCACGAGCGTCTGCGTTATGATCGGTACTCGAGCTCGGTACTTCTGCACAATGCTGACACTGACCACGAAATGGAGACAGACCAGTTCCCAGCGCTCAACCCCCAAGACAAGTCGAACTGGAGGATGTGGCGCGATAATGGACGCCGTATCAATGCGTACTACACAAAGCGCTGGGACAAGAAGTGTTTGCTCGCTGCGGAATGCTAGAAGTGAAAAGACTGGTAGATCGATATTTTCTTTGCGTGTTGAATGAAACCTCATTGTGGAGCAGCTCACCAGTGGTATTTTTTAATATAACCTTCAGAAGTATGTGTACGAAATACATTTGGATATTCTTTTAGAGGAACACAAATGTAACTATATATTCTAAGAAAATGAGTGTACACAACGCGTATCCCCTTTTCTCTGTATAGGTATCACCATCTGGGTGCGGTAGAGTCCCTGAACTTCATTTTCTTCATTCGTGTGCACTTCGATGGGGTAGGTACACTTCGTACAAGCTTAATTATCAAAACTATCCATGTGCTGCTATTACAGTATAGCGCACGAAATGTTGGAGTCAGCCTCATCCCAACCCTTGGTATGGTTCAAGTTTTGAAAAATAAGAAGAGGATATCGTTCCGTTGGACAGCCCATTGCTGTGGCGTACCGATAAGACCAATACCATAAGCGATATATAGTGGTCTTGTACGTCGAGATGTAGCCAATAGAAGACGAAGGGTCCCTCCGTCCTCCGAGCGTGGGGGGGGTAGACAGACAGGTTCAAATTCAAAGCAACATTATCCTCAGCACGCTTGCAGGAGTTTCACTGTCCGTAACCAAGGGTTGATTACGACTGAGGCAAGTAATCCCAGGAACGTTCGTATTACAGACAACGACAGTGAAATCCGCACCCCCATAAAAATCCGAATCGTATGCAGATCAACCTCAAGAACGACAACGCCCCGCTTCACCATCGCAGCCTGTGCCTGAGGCAGGCTACCTCACCATCAGGAGATTTCTGGCGTGGGAGAGGTCCGCATTTGAGTCTGCAAACACAAACTGATGGCACTTTGAATTCTGCTGTCCTGCGCGATAACGCTACCGGTATCCTGAGTCAGTAGGACCCGACAGGCACATGGTCCTCCACCACGATCAAGAGCTTCGCGGGCTCCCGGCACCAGTTTCCGGTCATGCGACAGAAGACTTGCCTGTGAAGGAACCAGTCGAGCGGAAGCCGGCACTTATCGTGAAATGGTTGAATTCTAAAGCAGAGACGCTACAGGGCTGTCCGTGGTCCGGATGGGCGTTCGTCTACGCGTCGGTGCTTCTCGTCTGCTTCGTCTTCCGATGCGCTACATTCGGGCCCCTGATCATGATGTACGGAAGCTCCAGCGACTTCACTGCAGGCGTGGTGATTGGAGTGCTGAGCCTGGGACTTCTCGAGGACTTTGTTTGTGCAACGTACTTCGTGTGTCTATTATGGTTGTTCGACGTCTTCAAGTCTGCTATGAGCAAACGTTATCCACAGCATAGCAGACGAGTGGCAGTTCGAGTCGGTGGCAGGCTTGCCACGTTCATTGTGTCGTGGTTACTCTTCGTCGCGGTGACGGTGCCTTTCATCGCTGATTCACTTCTCGTGCGTATCCGGAGTATGCGCTTCACATTTGATCTCATTGCGATGGTAATCGCCGAAAAGAATAACATTGGTGCCGCCGCGGTGTCGAAGGCGGAGCTCGACGAAGGCTTCGCGAATGCAGTCATGCTGGGGATCATGGGCACATTGTTTGCGATCGTGCGTACTTGTGCTTCGTGGGCGGATCTCTCGAGGTGGAGTCCTACGCAAATTGTGCTGCCCTTTGCGAGCTCGGAGACTTCGCATCTTTATTGTGGCTTGAAACCTACTAAGACTGGCGATAATTCCCCATCCAGAGTAGTTGGAACTCGTGACTTGTCTGAAGAACCTGCTGATGCTCAGGATTCCTGCAGATCCACTGAAGACTCTGAATCGGATCCGAGCAGCCCCACCGAAGAAGTCCAACTTAATTCAATCCATTCATTATCAAGTTCAGGAGATGGCATAGGTGAGCTGAAAGCTGACGTAAAGGCTACTAAGGCAAGCCGATACGTGACAGTAGACATCCACGAAGGCAGTGCGGAGACAGTCAAGTCGATAGACGACAATGAAGCGACCCCCGGTAACCTCCAGCAAGGCTCTAACAGCATGACACGCAAGAAAGACAACTGCAAACGGTGCACTGTTGCTCTCGTCGGACTAGTGATCATTCCCAGCGTGGTAGTGGCCATAAGCCGCGGTTGCTCGCCGTTAATCGCGTACTCAGCGTTGAACACGACTCTCAATGAGCTGCTCGGACATGCGCTGCAACCAACAACAAATGATGAGACCGCTACAACCGAAGACGGCAGCCAACCATGGGCGGAAACGTTTATCGACAACACTGAAGAGCACACGCTGCTTGGGGATGATACGCTTTATCGTCGCACCACGGGATTCCACGGAGACCTCGCCTTTGACGTGGATGTCAGCGAGAAAGACCCGCCCAATGTACTGCTGCTCGTGGTTGAGTCTTTTCGCTTCCATGATTCGCACTTCCTAGTGGGCAAGGAGGACCCCTCCGGCTTGTTCAAAGGCACCAACATCACGATCACGCCGAACTTTGACAAGTGGGCGAAGCGTGGCATCGCACTGCGAAACTACTGGTCCAGTTGGCGCACGAGTCGATCTGTGGAGAGTTTGCTGTTTGGCCAGCTTCCGTACGACAGCGTGGCGATGTCTGGCATGACTGGAGGTCAGCGCAGCACAAAGCTTGCTGGTTTGCCTCAGATGTTCACTGCAAAGGGCTACGAGACCTTCTTCACCACTGGTTGCAAGACGGACTACGACGGCTGGGAGTCGTTTCTCCCCGCTCATGGCTTCGACACCGTTTGGAGTCGCACAGAGATGATGAAGCTGGCTGAAAGTGATCTGGGCATTAAGAAGAGCGACTGGAATGGGCCAGAGCATCGCGCTCTCGATTGGGGCGTACACGACGATCTAAGCTTCCAGCTTCTTGGTGATCTCCTGGTGAACAAAACGAGAGATCAGCAAGAGCGTGTGGCCAAGGGTGAAGCGAAGAAGCCTCTGTTTCTGAATCACTATACTATCTCAAGCCACGTCAACTACAAGCAGCGTCCGAAATGGTATCACCAGTCCAAGAAGCCCGACTTCTCAGCTCTGTACGAAGATGAAGAGTACGCGGACAACATCAAGAACTACCTCGAGATTCGCTACTTTACCGACATGGAGCTGGGCAAATTTTTGGACCGCATGGCTGACGAAGGCATCCTGGACGACACTATTGTCGTCATCTCAGGTGACCATGGCCAAGGTCCTGAGTTCGGCAACAATGTCCCCGAGGATCGAGACGTCTCCGCAACGCGCGTAGCTGGTACTATCATCGCTGAGGGCCGGCTAGGTGACGCGGTTGGGATGGTTATCGACGATGCCACAGAGCAGTACGACATCCTCAACACTCTGGCGGACATTACCGGCGTACCCGATGGAGGGTTTGAGCAAGACGGCGTGGGGCGCTCACTCAAGCGCAAGATCAAGTTTGGGGAGCGCATTGTCTACAGCAACAACCCCTCGCGCAAAATGTCCGTGGTGCGAGGCCATGAACGGCTGCGGTATGACAAAGTCACCGATCAAATGCTGCTCCACAACGCCGACACGGACCACGACATGAAGGACGACTTACTTCCTGAGCTTACATCTGAGCAGCGTGCAAATTGGTTGAAGTGGCGTAACCATGGGCGTCGAGTCAACTCATATTACACCAAGCGTTGGGAAGGAAAGTGCTTGTTAGCTGCAGAGTGTTAGGTGAAATAAAAGAATATGTGTATGGATCAATCAGCCTTCGTACTACAGTACGTAATAGTAAACTTTTCTGCTACGTCTTGTCTTGAAGCAAACTTGGATGGTGCGCAGTCTCGTCATGCAGGTCGCGTGACTTGACATCCGTTGAGCAGCTCTCGAGTCGACGCAGCATTCTCCTCCAGCCTTACGGAGGTCCGCCAAGAATAGCATTTTTAGATGTGGCGGGTAGCTCCTCAGCAGCAAACAACGGGCTGTCGGGACTCCTTCAGCGCCTTCTTCCTCTTCCTCCTCATCCTCGCCTCCCCGGAGGACGGCACTTGCGCGCTGAAGCTTGGAGACTGGACAAGTGTGCTTGACAGAGCAAAATGAAAAGTGAGCGCTTGCTGGAGCAGCGAAGTACCCAATAGCGCCTTCGAGAACGCTGGCTGCGGATGCTGGGTTCATGAGAACAATGTTGATGTGCGTACAGACTGCAGGACAATGCGTGCGGCCAGCAATGGTTATTTTTGAGAGAGCTGCACGGACAGACCTTCCCATGTCTGGCCTGGGCAGCAGGTCTCGTTTTTGATTTTCATCAATACAATACGGTAAGAAATCCTCGGGAGCAAGGTCAGCTCCCCTCGTTAGTGCTGTATACTTTCCTACACTGAAAAAATACGAATGTTCATCAAACAATAGCCGACATTCACGTGTCGTCACTGGATTTCAGACTTGTCGTACCATCTGACATTGGGGAATGGGCTTTTACATATGAACAACATTCTGGGAAGGCAAATATCTTCTAAGCTTATTTCGTACTTCGAAGTAGTACTTTTGCATACATAGCACGATTTTTTTCCTTTACAACGTATATTTTGCCTCTGCGCATGAAACTACAACAAATTGTGCTACGAAGAGCTAGAGTACACTGTTGACGGCCTCAATGACACCAGCGCCGAGCATGACAAAACCTAAGATCATCATCGTGGAGAGCAAGAGCTGGCGCAATCGCTTCGCACAAGTCGGCGGCTCGTCGTGAAAGAGGCACAGGTGGAAGTATGCGGGCAGGATGAAGGCGAGCAACGAGCAGCACGTCGAGCCGATGAAGGAAATGAAACGACCGAAATCTGCGAAAACACACAAACGCGTTTTAACCAAAACCATTGTATACGATTCCACAGAACCCAACCCAGTCGTACCTGGAATGGCAGCAGCAATCACTGCAGTGAGCAACACGACCCCGGCACGCAAAAGGACAGCCTTTCCCTGAGTCGTTCGTGGGTTTTCGACCTTATTGCCGCACTTTGCCATCGGTTGTAGCACCTCGAACACGGGAAACAGCATCACGGGGTACGTGAAGAAAAGCCCCAAGCACAGGAACACCCTGACAAGCGTGACCAAACCACCGCTGCTGCTAAAGTTGAGGGTGATGACGGCGTCGGTATCGTTTCCAAAAGCGAGATAGCCACAAATGCCGAAGGTGGCGTACAGTGTCGTGATGATCACAACAGTGCACACCAGAATGGGCGTGAAGTTTCGCTTGTTTTGCATCGAGTTCTCCAGAGGCAGCACCATGCCCACCCCTTCAAAGCAGTAGCTCGCCACTCCGAAAAAGAATGGTACACTAGACACCACGCCCACAGCCTCAATACTATCGTGATCAAGTTCCATGTACGTCAAGTCAATATTGAGCACCACCAGCAGTCCGAGTATGCACATGAAGTCGGCAAGAAGCGCCACGTAGGCCAACTCCTTCATGTGCTTAAGCAGCGAGAACCCAATGAGCGGTGGCACACACACGGACACCACCAGCCCCTTCGACACCTCCAGAAACTTATGGGCGTTCGACGCGATGAAAATCAAATCTGTACAACATCAAAATAATAAAAAAGTTAGTACTTGTACCTCCAATGAACGAATGAGTTCACCGACAGTCGTACAAGCGATGCAGAAGCCCGTCTGAGAGACCACGAGGGCCGTGTTCACTATAACCGAGCCAATGTGGCCCATAGCAAAGTACCCAATCTGACCATACTTGGTGACGATCTTGCCCTGGCGCTTGAGTTTGTACTTGCACTGCACCACCAGCATCATGGCGTACGTGCTCACTGCCGCCACGCCAATTAACGTCACGAGCCCCATCTAAAATAGTCCGCACCAAAACACAAATTAGAACTCAAACCCCAGAATGCCACGTCATGCGACACATACCAAGATTCCGCATTTGCGGAATGCGTAGGGCAGTCCCAGCACTCCAGACCCCAGGAAGGCGATGCACGTGTTGATGAACGTCTTCAAGTCTCTGTAGTTGCGCAATCAGTCAGTTCACTTCCCCCTCCACTTGCATACGATGCGGAATGAACGTACGAGGTGAGGTGCAGCGACGCCTCCGCGTGTTCGTGCAGCGCTGGGCTGCTGAGGCGCTTGGGGACGTCGCCTTGGAGGTCCTCATCGGCGCCCAGGCGCACACTGAAGCTGGAGGTGGTGGAGCACGTCTCGGCCTGGCTGTCCAGCTCCACGGACTCGAGATCGGGCACCTGCAGCGCCGGCGCGGAGTCGGCCGCGGACGTCTTCATGGTGCCGATAGTGCCGTTGTGGGATCGGTACAGAGTGCAGCATTGTATGATCGATAAAGTACGATTCAAGCCAGGACATGGTTTTTCGGTGCAGTGGGCGAAGCAGGCGCTTGCCTGCTGCTCCGCACGACTGCTGTCGTTATCGGAGCTGTGTGGTTGTATCATGACAGACCTGATCGGTGGTAGGAGGACAGTAAAAAGGCAACTCCTAGTTAAAGTTGTCTGGAAATTGGCAAACCGAACAGTGTGTCAAGATCAGAGGAGGTATCCTGCTCGATTTTGTATTCTCAAGACGCGGATGAAAGAGTGCTTGAGTGTATTGCATCATACGCGTGGGCTGGTAACTCTCGTGGAAGTTGTCGACGGACTCATCATGGATTCGCGAAGCACGAATCAGCAGCAGCCAGTGCTTGTGCGTTGCTGTCCGTGAACAGCGCCCTTTTCACAGCTAATGCCAGATCAACTTCAACGAAGATATGAGGACCACTAGGAATCTGTCCACCGCTCGTTAAACACTTCAGTCCGCTCACGCAGCAACCTTCATTGACCATGGTGTCGCCTCGACCGTCACGCAGGAGCATGTACGTGGGGCTGCGCTTCGAGAAGTGCACGGAGGAGATGGTGCAGCTCGTGAGCGACAACATCCAGTACTACAGCGACAGCAGCTATAAGGGCAAGGACCAGCTCCTGGTCTGCTTGAAGAAGACCAAGTATGTAGTCATCGAGGACGAGCACGTGGTCATGTACCGTCGAGCCAGTGCGCAGAGAATAGATTTTGACCGCGTGAAATATCACTATCAAGTTTAGAGGTCCGACTTTCGGATTCATGCACACGTTTCAGATAAAAGTACGCCTATCTATTTTACTATTTTAATAAAATAGCTGTTCTCAATCGGATTGGACGAGCGCTGACGTGAAACCAAATACTTAGCAAACGACGCAGACCTTTATATTTTTGCTGACAAAGGTCTGAGTCGTATCAACTTACTTGCTAAGTTGTTTTTGGTTCGCTGGTGGTACAGTACTTGAAGTACTGGAAAGTATGTGTATTGTGCTTTGCAATGCGTTTGTCCTTTTCACTTGTCATTTTGGTCGAATTATAAAATCTGGAGCTCGATACAAATGGAGATGGTGAAAAAGATAGAACAACTCGACTTGATTATACCAGTAGTTCGCAAGGTTGGATTTAGATATCGAGGCCCTCGAATTGCCGTTTTCAAACGGTAATTCGGGCCGATCTATAATAAATCCATCTTTCCGTCTGTCCGGCTAATAATGCACCACTTTCATACTCATTGTAGATCATTGCGGAGCCAGTTTTCGGACTCAGGAATTGGTGGATTTTCTACATCCCCTTCTCGGTCAAGTTCGCCTTCTCTTGACGACGAACGCCTGAGCCAAGTTGTGCTAAAAGTCCTGTAGCCATGTTGCGCACCGAAAAACGTCATTTCTGTGTGTACCACACTATTCGCACTTATCGGATCCCACGGGCCTTCCATACATTTTCCCTCATAACGGCGCATTTGGGAGCTGCTCGCCACCTCTGCGTCTTCAGGGCTTCTCCGCGCGCCCTTCGCTCCCCTCCACACCATTCAAAGACGTTGGTCCACAGATCCGACATGGCGCAGGAGGTCTACACCACCCTGCACCTGGGACTGGACCACGTGCTGGCCAAGCTGTTGCTGGACGCGCCGCCCCTCCCCGAGTCGCTCAAGCTGCAGACCGAGACGCAGTCGCTCGGCACCACGTGGGTGCAGGTCACTGAGGCCTACGAGAGGCGAAAGTCCATGTTGCAGCGCCGCAAGGAGAAGGAAAAGGTCAAAAGCAAGTCCAAACAGCGCGAGGAGCCTCAAGCGAAGAAGAACAAGAAGAAGAAGGACGCAGAGAAGGACCCGAAGAACAAGACCAAGCACAAGACAAAAAGCAGCAGTTCAGGATCAACTTCCGCCTCACCACGAAGCGGGAAGAGCTCGCCAAGTGTCAAAACGGAGAAGAAGAGCCACAAGAAGAGGTCAACGTCGACGTCGCCGAGAGTTCCGAAGCTGGAGAGCGGATCTATTGCCGAGACAAAGGAGCAGCCGGATGCGTACGGCGCATCGGTTCTGAAGAATCTGCACAAGCTGTCCATGTGCGAGAACGTGACGTTCGGCTCGAATAAGTACGAAGCTATTGTGCGGTGGCTGGAGCTGGATAACGGCAAGGATTCAGGGACATCGCCTGAGCTCGTGGAGTTGCTCTCAAAACTGGAGCTCGAAGAAGCGGCAGAGAAGAAGAGCAAGAAGTTGAGTCGGAAACGCTCGCTTGAGGCTGGGCCGCTGGACGACACACTGAAGTCTGAGCGACGAAACAAGCGGTTGTTGAGTGCGGAGCGTGGACGCAGGCAGAAGAAGTTCCCCTCGTACGTGGATGAAGATGAAGTGGTGTACGAGTCGGGAGAAGAAGAGGAGGAGCCGGAGTATAGCGGAGGATACTCCGATTCGGATGAAGCAGAGTTTATGCCCGAGCTGGATAACAGTCCGCCTCCTGAGCAGGCCAAGAAGCGCGCGGGACGGCAGCCATCCAAACGGCAAAAGAAGCAGGTCCAGGAACAGAAAGAATCGGAGCCGCCAGCGAGCAGTGCTGCTGCTTCGTATAAGTCGTCTAGAGAGCAGTTTGCTGCAGTGGTGGCCAAGATCAGAGCAGACGAAGTGGCTTCTGGTACAGAGACGACCGGGACGGCTGAGACCAAGTATTTGTCGTACGAGAAGAAGGCTAATCCCGACAAGAAGGTTAAAGCCGCTAAAGCTGGGGCTTCCTCGAAGTCTGCAATTGTTCTGGATGATAGCGAGGAGGAGGACGACGACGAGGAAGAAGAGGAGGAAGAAACCAAGGAGGCACAGGAGGATTCATCTACGGACGATGACCATGATATGTTCGACCTGAACGAAGAGGACGTGTACGTTGTCGAAGCTATTCTATGCGTCAAGGAAGGACGAGCGCTGATGACGACAGGAGGCCAGCGCCCAAAAGAAACCGACTTGTACCTTGTCAAGTGGGATGGCTACAACGAGCTCACGTGGGAGCCCGATGAAAATATCCCACGGCGGCTCATTGATATGTTTCGAGAGCGTGAACGTGCTAAGCGCGCGTGCCAGTATCAGATCAAAACCGCCTCCGAGCGCAGGGAGGTGATCAACGTGACGACGCAGGCGAAGGAGATTATTTACATGATCCAATGGATCAACCAAGAGATGCCTGTGTGGGAGTCGCGCTCCACGCTTCCTACCAAGACGCAGGTGTGGCTGGACAAGGTCCTGGGCGTTGTCTCTGCAGTCAAGAAGCGGACGAAGGCAGTGAAACAGTACATATACCAGTAGATGCGGAAGCGAGTTGCGAGTCGAGTATAATTACGCGCTTCTCCTGTTTCGCGGCAGCAGCTCGTGACGGCGCTACCCAAGTGAGTTATGAATCCAAGAAGTACAAATTGCAGAATGAATGAACCAAGGTCACCTGTATCGTCGGAAATTGATGCTGCGTATTGCGGCCGCATGGCTATTGTTTCTTGGCTATTGAGTAAGCGCTTGTGCCATTAGGCACTCCCTGATCCTTGCCATGCCCTTTTCAGCTCCCTCTTTATACGATACGGTCCAATTCCGTGGCGTATGCGAGCGTCTCGCCAACTAGTCTCAGCGAAGGGATGTCCGAGGCACCCAAGGACTTCTCAGGTGCCTTAAACCACACGCGGCCTTCGCGCACGACCCACTCTGGCTTCTCCTCCTGGATGTAGGTGCCAAGCTCGGCCGCCGAGTCGAAGATGAGCATCTGCTGGGCATCTGCTAGCGTGAGGCACTGGTAGGCCACCTCGGCGCAGTCCGCGATGTTCTCGCGCACGGTCTGCTGCAGCTGCGAGAGGAAGAAGCGGAAGAACGGGTTGGGCACGTTGGTGCGCGCCTCCAGCACCTTGTTGTACGTGCCCTCCATAAGGTACTGCTCCAGCTTGACCGCGAACGCGATGTTGGGGTCCTGGCGGCTCTGCTCGGGCAGCAGTTCCAGCTCGTTGTGGAACTCGGCCATGCGGTTCTCCACCAGCAACTGCAGCAGCCTCGTGCCCAGGATCGGCGAGTGCAGCGGCGACGGCTCCAGGCCGCTGTTGTAGTAGACCTTGAGCTGGATCATGCTGCGCTCGAAGGCCGTCATGTCCTCACGCAGGATGCTCAGCAGCGTCGCGCTCTCCAGAACGTGGCCTGCAGAACCGATACAAAGAAAATGGGGTGATTATTAGGACTCTGAAGCTGCGGAAACCCGCATAACACACGTACGTGCAAGCTGCAGCTCTTGTTTGGCTGTGGGGGAGTCCACGCCGCACGGAGGCAGCGCAGGAAGCGTCGTCAGCGCCATCTACAAGGTCGAGCGCAAGACACAAAAAGTCGGTCTTTCGCCTCGCAGCGGACGGAAACACGCGGGACTTCCACGCACCTTGAGTTGCGCGAGGAGCTGTGTCGCCTCGTCCACGCGGTTGCCGTCGATGGCAGCGCGCAGCACCTGCGCCTCCTTATCCAGAGCCTCGAGATTCGCCGGCATAGTCAATTGATCTTTAGTGTTGAGGGAGGATCGCGTTGCTCCAAGCAACTGTAGCGCAACTTGATCGAATACTATGTTGCATTAACGTTGCTCGAATATATGTTGAAAACACAACATTTTGCAGAAGGCTACAGTTGACTTCAACTTGCTGCGATTTACTTGCCCACCGCGATCTGATCGATGAACATCTGGACTGGGGCGAGACTCGCGTCGTGGGTGAAGACGACGTCGAACAGGTCGAGATACTCGTCCAGTGCTTCGTCCACGTGCACGTTGAGGAACCCGACGCGGATGACCTCTTCAGCGTCCAAACCTTCAGACATCCGAGCATCGCCCCTCGAGTCTCCCAGCAGCAGCACATTCCGGCGCTTCTCCAACTGGGAAGCTTCCCAGAACGGGGAGTCGAGCAACACGCGCGCAGTCTTGTTCAGCGAGTGGATCAGTGCCCCGTCGAAGCCTTCAAGGAACCCCTGGGCGTCGAACCGCATCATGTTGGACACGACGTGCACGTTGCTAGGCGTGAACACTTGGCTGTGATCACTGCTTTTCACACCCTTAGCATCCCCATTACGTTTGCGTTCTGCAGCAAACTCCTGCTCCAACGCCGCGTGAATGACGTCGTACAGTCCAGCCGAGAAGATGAGCGTGGGCACTTGCTGGTCGTGCAGCAACTTCAAGAGCGGGTGGAAGCCCTGACGAAAGCTCAACGAGCCAAGGGCCACAGCTTCGTCCACCTGCGCCTTCGTCAACTTGTACTCAACGAGCAGTGCATGGGCACTGTTCCACCACTGCTCCATGAACGGCAGCTTCTCCTCTGCCGAGAGCGTCGGGGACATCTCCACCGGGTAGAACCTTGCAAACAGCTCCTGTTCACCAACACACACCTGCGACTGCAGTACACTGCTGGTCATGAGCAGTCCGTGGCTGCTGCTCTCCTGTTCCAATGGGGCCTTGGGCCCACTCCGCTGCTTGTAGTACGGCGTCAAAGTCCGATCGAAGTCGGCGATCACCAGCAATTGGTCCGGCCCGTCCTGTGTGAACTTCTTCATCTTCCGAGCGAAGTCATCTGATAGACAAAGATGGTTAGTGTATAGGTATACTACTGGGCTATTATAGTAGAATGTTTACCAGGATCTCCGATAATCATTCGAGGAGCACGCCGTTGGTGGCCACCGCTGTAGGAATGAGCTTGGATGGAAGGCTCTGCAAGTGACGCATCGGTCCCAGAGCAACGATAAAAAGAGCGAGAGGCCCAGAGAGACCCGCCCGTAGCTGCGCAAAGCGGCAGGAACCCTGAACGAGACGCGAAAAGCTGACGCCACGCCATTTTTTCGGCAGTCAATATCGATATCATACTGAAGTACTATTTATTATTGAGTAAAAAATGTACCTGTATTTCGAGAGAAAGTTTTTTTCTTGATCACGTCGTACTGTAACTCATTCTGCCCTTCATTGTCGTCGTTACACACAGTCTGAAGGCACAATGATCGGAACAGATATTAGGAAGAAATGCCAGATCGAAGAGCAGTGCAATCTTTTGCGATGTAAAGACCAATGGACCGGACTTCCAGAACGATGAGATCGTTTCGTAAGCCTATAGGCTTCCCCAGCCAGGCGTCAGACACCTACTGCCATCGTCTTGACATGGTACGTACGAAATAGTTTAGCTTGTTACGTGTAGAGCTTCTGCTCCTCCAGATCAAAGTACAGATTTTGACGGCGTCGAGCCCAGCAAAAATCATGAACCATGGTGCTCAGGAATATATTGTCGAGGGACAATCAACATGATGAGAACAATACTTTTGGCTCTACACATACTACTACGCGAACCGCTTTCAGCTTGCGGGCTGGACAGACAAGTCTTGTGATGGTATGGCGTCGCTACTCCCTTCATCCAATGGTGGCAGGCTGTGGTTGTTTCTGAGATCTTCTCGACGCGCAAGTAACTGCGACGGGTACTCCACCAAATAGTACGACGCCGTCGCCAACAGAATCACCAAACCGAACACGGAGAACGTCTTGTCGTAGTAGTTCGTCTCCTCCTCGATCGGTGACGTGAACATCACGAACACATGCAGCAGATACACGGAGAAACTGATCTTGCCCATGTAGCGCAGCACGACTCACTCGAAGAACTGGGATACCGTGGACGGCTGGATCATCTCGATCACGATGAGATTGTATATAATGGTAGGTTGGGTCGATCACTGAGAAAAGTTATGTTCATATCAAACTCAACAAGACAATATACCATCAAAAGCCAGCAAAATGGATTAGAACACTAGATACAGCTCACAGCGCTAGACTCATTCCTTGATCCATACTTCGTCAAAGATATCCAGCAACTCGTCAATGGTGTCTTCGCCGCTGTAACTGCTGTCAGCGGTATGCTCAACTAGAGCAGATTCGGACCAGGCATGACGAAACTTAGCCCCGAAGACATCGTGTCGTGTTTACTGATGAACCAATCGAGAAGGAACGCCGCCGCCATCTGCACCAATCCAACCGATGTCTTGCCTCTTGATGCTGAGTTCCACGCTCTTACGTCCTGCTGACATCTACATGTAGACGAATGATGAAGCAAATGCCCGAGCTCGAATAAATGTGCGCACTCGCTGTTATGAATGGTTGAGCATAGTCAACCTCTAGGCAGGTGCACGCCGTAGCACGATCGAGCTCAATAGACTCACAACAGCACAGTGTAGCATCTGAATCATCTCTCTAACCTTTGTAGCATCTTTCACCTGAGTACATCACGTTTTCTATACGAGCAGTTCTCACACGAAGACGTCGTCAAAAAGACAGCAAAATGGCGTCTAGTTTAATTTGTTGTCAGTCGGACATCGAGCTGGATAGTGACGAATCAGCGTTGGCGTACGAGATCGTTTGGTTAACAGAGCCCGAGGCATACTCCTTCGCGATTTCCAACGGACTCGCCATTCTGACTTGCTGCAGACAGCCTCCACAAAACCTCACCTTGTGCTTCTCTAGGAAACCACCGACGCCGATGACCGCCAACTTGCGATAAATCCGGCATGAACTGCATACGTATCCACCGCACAACTTGCATGCTTTCTCTTTGGTCTTGCGAACGTCGTTCTTGACGGAGGCTGTGCATGTTACGCAGATGGGCGGTCGGTTGGGGTCGTCTAATTCCTTCAACTCGGCATGGCGCTTCCGCAGCAGCCACGTGATCTTCTTCATCTTACTGCAGTGTGCATACTTGAGGGTCGTAAGATAGCCTGCCGCCACCCCAGGCACCACGAACGTCTTGGCCAATGACCCTGAAGGATCCATGACACCGGATCCGTACGCCTCGACAAGATCTGGGCCAATCTGCCGGAAGATGCCACCCACTGCCATATTCGCTCGTGTTCGGCCAGGAAGTTCGTTTGTTTGCGGAAAGCTGACCGAGTGGTAGATTTGGCAACCGATGCGCTCGCCGTTGGATAGATGCGCGGTATTCATATACTCGACGAAGATGTAGTCGCGATTCTTGACTAAGGGCGTAGTAGCAAAAGGAAGATCCATTTCAGCCCATATGACTGTCAATGATCGGAAGGGTTCGTCTACTGTCGGTTTTTCGAGAACTGCCAGCACGGACCCACCGCTCACATCGTTGACGTACGCGGCCTTAATGCGCATCGACTCGGTCGTCGGCGCCATAGCCCCAAACATACAATCGTCCACTGTGCCCCACGTGGTGCCGGTCATTAGCAGCGCCGGGTACTCGGTAGATGGCTTGCGCTCGACGTACACGTGCGTGCCTTCCGTCGACTTCAGCCTTTTCCACTCCCGCTCGTTGACTTTCGAGCCACCGTCGGCGATAAACTCTTCGTATTTGGTAAGCTGGGTTTCGAAGAAGTTGCAGGCGAAGTCCTTGAGAGAAATCTTATCAGCATCCGATAGTTGCAGCTCGTCGAACGGACTGCGGATGAAGCGTTCCTTGCCCATGGCAGATTGTTGTGCAGTGTGTCGTGGTGGGAGCTGGCCTGAAAGTCAAATCCTAAAACGACTCCAACCATGTTTTATGTAGAAACAAAACCTGTTTGCCAGTTTTCATCGTAAGATCGTACTGTACGCACGCCTCTTACGCTGCGTAAGTTACGCATGACAATATAGGGGCGGAAACTCTGTGTAAATATAATACAGTAGTACTTTGAAGTATTAATACATGCACTTCGAAGTAAACTGTACCACCGGCATACAAAGGTCTACGTCGTTATCAAGGTATTTAGTTTCACGTCAGCGCTCATTCAGATTGAGAACAGCTAAATTGGCCTTCCGCGCGCAGGATGGCCGAGAACTTGAATCTGAAGATCGGGCCCCGAAACCCTCACTGCTTCTGTGCTTAATTCAATGTTACAGTGTATGTATTTGCTTAATGTATGTATTTGCATGAGCAAACGTTGGTATTTATTTTGCAATATTATTTAATGCACTGTCCTGCACGGTACGGTCATGGGCCCATAAGACAACGATCCCTGATCCATATAATTTTTTTGAACATGCAGAGGGACTCTTTATATATATATTAGTCTTCTACATACCGAAATATCCCCGTCACCCAAAATAGTGAATTAGTCCCCACCGTAAGGTTTTAGGTCGTGGGGAAGGCCAGGTATGTCTTTATCGGCAATGCTAAACGTGCTACAGCTACTCCATAACGCCTAACACTTGACTGCTTCCCTTAGGACAGTTGTCGCAAACTCAAAGCGCAACGGCCACTCCAAGCTACGTTCGGGACGTCTTCGTAAGACTAGCATCCGTGACGACCGCTAGATCCTGCGTGAGGAAAAACAAACCGGCGACTTAGTGCCGAGAAGCTTGCGATCGTGATCAAAGAAGACCACGGCACAACTCGTTCCAAAGAAACTGTGCGCAATAACAGCTTTAACGGTCGCTCTGCGCGGAAGAAGCCATATTTACACAATAAATCACGTCAAGGCGCACATGGCTTACGCAAGAGGCCATGTTGAAGCACAAGGACAAGGCCGCGTCTTTGTGTGGTGTAAACCCCGGGAAGCATTCAAGAAGGAGTGTTTGGAGTCCACGTTCAAATCTGGAAGGGAGACAGGTCTTTAGATTTGGACGTAGACGTTTAGGCGCTTAAGCATTGATACATTTTGAAATGGTCACAACTATTCAGCTACGAACGCGATCGAAGCTGCTGTTGAAACAAGGCTTGCACTGTAGCGGACAACGCCAAAATACTGGAGGTTCGCAAAGGAAAGGCAAGAGAACGCAGCAGCATGCCATTCAACTTCAACCACCTTTGTTGGTTTGTTAGAACATAAAGTCACCACCCCCGTGAGTGACCGTCGCAATCATTTGCTGGTCATTGCATTCTCGACATAAATATCAACATCAAGCACAATCATGAGCAGCCGATCGAACAGGACGTCTACAGCACCTCGTGACCGCCAAGCCAAGTCGTGTTGACGACGCCTACTAACTTCCGTAACTTCCGTGCAGCTACCTGCACACTGCTGTGTTGTACGTGTAGCATGCTCTGGTGAGCGCACGCCGTGCCTCGCGCGGCCGGTATCTTGGCCCTCAGCTTCAACGACCCCGACATGATGACCATCTGAGTCAGATGGTCATCAGATTCTGATAACTGAGGAGACGTTGAAGTTGCCAGCCAGTTAAAATCGCACCTCTGCTCATTCGCAAATTCGCCGAGAACTACCCAAGCGCCTTAGCGGCACCCAAGGACTCGTCCAGCCAGCCAACCAACCGACCCAAGCCAAGTCACTCGAAGATGGTGCAGCACCAAGTAAAGGAGTACTTCCCCAACGTGCCCAAGGTGACGTTCGAGGGCCTGAACGCCAAGAGCGCGCTCGCCTACCGCGAGTACAACGCGTCCGAGGTGATCCTGGGCAAGACCATGGAGGAGTGGTGCCGCTTCGCCGTGTGCTACTGGCACACGTTCGGCAACACGGGTGACGACCCGTTCGGCGGTGAGACGTACACGAACCGCAGCTGGAACGAGGCGCTAGAGAGTGCCAACCTGTCGCCCCGTGAGCGCCTGTTGGAGGCCGCCAAGTGTAAGGCCGACGCGGCGTTCGAGATGTTCACCAAGCTAGGCGTCAAGTTTTACACGTTCCACGACGTGGACCTGATTTCGGAGGGCGCGGATCTGGCCGAATCGCAGAGCCTGTTGGACGAGATCTCGGACTACCTGCTGGACAAGCAGAACCAGACGGGCGTCAAGTGTCTGTGGGGCACGACGAACCTCTTCGGGCACCGGCGCTTTATGAACGGCGCCAGCACAAACCCAGACATGAAGGTGTTCGCGCACGCGGCGGCGCACGTGAAGAAAGCGATGGAGGTGACGCTCAAGCTGGGCGGACAGAACTTTGTGTTCTGGGGCGGCCGCGAGGGCTTCCAGAGCATCCTGAACACGGACATGAAGGCGGAGCTGGACCACATGGCGGCTTTCTTCAAGCTCGTGGTGGCGTACAAGAAGGAGCTGGGCGCGACGCTCCAGTTCCTCATCGAGCCCAAGCCGCGCGAGCCCATGAAGCACCAGTACGACTACGACGCTGCCACAGTCCTGGCCTTCCTGCACAACTACGGGCTGCAGCGCGACTTTAAGCTCAACATCGAGCCCAACCACACGACGCTCGCGGGCCACGACTACGAGCATGACATCTACTACGCCGCGAGCTACGACATGCTGGGCTCTGTGGACTGCAACACGGGGGACCCGCTCGTGGGCTGGGACACGGACCAGTTCCTCATGGACGAGAGGAAGGCCGTGCTCGTGATGAGCAAGATCATCGAGATGGGCGGCCTCGCGCCTGGAGGCCTCAACTTCGACGCCAAGGTGCGTCGCGAGTCCACGGACCTTGAGGACCTCTTCATCGCGCACATCGGTTCCATGGATTGCTTCGCGCGCGGTCTGCGCCAGGCGGCCAAGCTGCTGGACAAGAACGAGCTGCGCCAGCTGCGGCAGAAGCGCTACGCCTCGTGGAAGAGCGCGCTGGGCGAGCGCATCGAGGACGGCAAGGCCACGCTGCAGGAGCTGGCGGCCTACGCCCAGGAGGCGGGCGAGCCCGACCACGTGTCTGGGAAGCAGGAGCTGGCCGAGCTGCTGCTCTTCCGAGGCGTGCAGTAAGCGTCAACTTGGGGAGCACTAAATTGGCACTTGCAACTGCATCAATTGCGGTAATGTGCTAGCAAGTGCAAGTGACCATAGCGTAGGAGGCAGATCAGTGCACCGTAGTGTGTGTTCTACGAAATGAAGTAAGGCTTTGTTGCTGCACCGGAAGCGCACGGTCTCATCCACCTAAATGTTAGCCTTCGCATCGGTGGCGCCAAAGATCGCCGTAGCCGGCAGCATGGTTAATTTGTATCTCGTCTTGCTTGTCGATCGTGACTTTCAAAATGGCAAAGCCTCTAGTTGAGACTTCACCGTGGTGTTGGTGGTTCGACTCGCACATAATGCTTCAGAGCATTTTGCCGCAGTCGATCATCAAGGGGGAGGTATCATACCTACATGTATTAGTGATGGTTCGGTAAGGCGCTACCTTCGATAATATGCCATGTGGCATTTTTTTTTCACAGGTTTGGCATAAAATCTCGAGGCATCAAGTCTCGCAGGAATGCTTATCATATTATATGAGTGTTTTGTACTAAATACTCATACCATATGATACGACAGGAAATTATGATTCGGCAAAATTTAATTTTGACCACTAAACCAAAAATGAGTTTTAGAAGCACAAACATATTAACACTTTTGTTATTATTGTTGGTTAAGTGTCTCGTAAAAAGCACAAATCTGACACTAACGGATACCAACGATCAATTCTTGACTCCTACGGCGAAATCTCAAGCTTCGTCTCCATATTCGAAGTGTTTCATATTTAGCGAGCAAGCAGATTTGCTGTAGACTTAGTTGTATCCGCTTCATCTGAGTCCTCAGTATCGCACTGCTCCACGATTTTCTCGTGTTCATACGATGCAAGTCGTGTAAACACACTCGACAGCCGCTGCGCTAGTA
>AWVV02003798.1:0-32027 GCA_000500205.2 Phytophthora lateralis | reverse complement strand
GCGTTTCAACGTGCTGGAGGTCGAACCCGCTTCCGAGACCAAGCCCATCAACGTGCGCAAGCAGTTCCGCCAGTTCTAAGTGCTTTGAGTATTTACTCGGAGCCTGCGACGGGTTGGGTGTTGAGCTGTTAGCAGCATGAGCTGAGCTATTGTTGATCCAATGCAACTCAGGGGATTTCACACAGTTTCATTTTGCGTTTGTACTTGTCGTTGCCCATAGGATGGAGAGACTCGGTCGTACTTCTACAACTGACACTGGCAAGCCGCATGCGCACACGAGGCGCACTGTTTCGTCCGACGCGAAGCGCTCTAAGGCTCGATTCGAGGCGGCTTCTCCCAGCACAACACCTTTTTTGCCTTTGAGCCTCATCACGCAGCAGAAACCAACGGAGATCGATGGTGGCCCAATGAGACTGAGCAACACTGACAGCAATACAAGGCTCGTACGGCCAAAAGCCGCTTGCTGTCTTGTGACGCCTCGACCAACGAGTTGGTGTCGGCACACTGCTTCCGTCAACGCACTCGTCTCCCAGCAGCGGCCAACGTTCGGCGATCTCATCCTTGTGCTCGAGCCTGGAAAATCGCTTCGTGGCTTACGCGATGCCCACCACCCGGAACGGGTTCCGTGCAAAAGTCTTGCACGACCTCCTCGGAGCTCGGAGCCGCGAGCACCATCTTGATCTGGACCATCTTCGTGTGGGACTTGTGCAGGATCAACTTGGTGCCTTCCAAAACCGTTCTAAAAAAGTTTTATCACGAAGGGTAGGGGGCATTAAACCACACATTAAACGTCCAGATTAAAAACAGATTGTTTGATGTGATCAAAATCTGGTCATATCAAACACAATGGCTACAGTCTCCACCCGCAGACCTTTTGCCTCGCGCCACGCCCGGTTCAAGAAGTCCCCGGTCCTCACTGGTCAAGCTGGCAGACGCTGATGACCCAAGCTTCCCCGTGACGACGATTCCGGGCTCACCATCGAGTCACCAGGTGCTGGCCGCTTGTCCCCCGAGGTTCGGGCGAAATCCTGAGTGCAGCGTCTTCTTCGAAGGCTTCCTTGACCGACTGAACGCTTGCCACGACGCTGTCGCAGTCCATGACGACGCGTGGAAGAACAAATACTGTGAGCTCCTCAAAAGGTTCATGAATACGCCGACAACCTTTGCTAGAGCGTCTCGCTGGCGCCAACACGATCGCCTACACAGTTCGAGAGCTCAACATGAGGCTGGACGCCATCTGCGGGGGTGTTAAATATGCTGCAACGGGTCAGTGGATGACCGATTGGAGTCGTGGGTGCGAGGTTCAAGCCCAACAACTCAAGTCCCTGGTCACAGGTACCGCTGCTCGCATGCTAATCTAAGATATGGACAGCGAGAGGAAGGTGACGACGGCCATGTTAGAGATGTACACGTCGCTGGAAGGAAACACACCAGGACCACTCCCAGATCTCAAGCGGGCGACATTGGAGCGCCTACGAGTCGCTCTTGACCTCGAGACTCGTGTCATTACCGCGGAAACGGTGACTGGCATTCAAGAACAGCCATCGAATATTCTGTCCATTTTCCGGTGGTTCATTCCTGAGAGAGACGTTGACGTGAAAGAGGGTGAACCCATTGGAACTGGAACGCACGGCACCGTCAACTATGGCACATGGCGTCGCCGTGACGGAACCACCTAGGACGTCGTTGTCAAGTCACTGTTTGATCGGACTATCGACTCGGAGGTGTCATTTCTGAGGCAGCTGCAGTTCTGGTACGAGCTCCCAAGACACCCAAACATCATTCACCTTCACGGCGGCTGCCATCGTGCTAAGCAGCCGTTCTTTGTGTGTGAAAATGCTCCTGGTGGCAACATTTCTCAATTCCTCAGCAAACCGGAGAACCAAGATATGTTCTGGAGCATGTTTCTGCAAGTGGCCCAAGGTCTTCAGGTTCTCCATGACAATCGCATTGTTCACGATGGCCTCAGATGCGGAAATATCTTGATCGGAGAAAACAACACCCCGAAGATCTCGGACTTTGACTGTTCTCGCATCAGAACCATCTCTGCGGGCTACAGTAACAAGACTCAACAGCTTCAAATAGAATCGATGCGCTGGAAACCCCGTGAAAGAATGGTTGAAGCGAACAGCTTGCTGCCCAGGTACAAGTCCGATGTGTACTCACTGGGGATGTGCATGATCGAAGCAAAGACGCAGGTCACACCGTTTGGACTGTGTGATGATGATGAAGTGATAGACAAGGTTCGTAGTCGAGCGCCCTACGAGCAGCCCGATGAAACGTTCGATGACGAGGAATGGAGCGTGATCAGTCGGCTCATTGCCGTGGACATCGAAGAGCGTCCGGAGATGAATGAAGCTTAATCACCAATTTGGTCCCGTTAGCTGGTGCTGGAGCCTAGCTCTAGCTGAAAGATGTATGTGTTGCATGTTTTCCATTCCTGAGCACAATTTATCCGTTTACTTCGTACGAACTCCCGTTTGACTTCGAAACAATTGCTTTAGTCGTCGGTCAATATGGAGCTTCATGGCAACACCGTCCGTGTAGTGGGGGACCAACTTGCTCTTCACTGTGGTGAAACTCGTCGCCGTTCCGAGATGGCTTGCAGTCAATACAGATCTTGCTCTGGCTCAGCCTTTGAATATGGACCACTGCTTCATATTGCCATTCTTTCCACTTGGGTGGAAGCTACGCACTTTGACGAAACGCTAGCAGAGCAGCAGGTACACAGGTTCCTTACGCCGACACTGTGAATACATCAACTGGCATTCTTCAGAGTTCAGCATTTATGGACAAGATCCACATCAGCACAACTCCAGAAGGACAAGTGAATGGAGGATGGATTTTCCTGAAAAAGGAAATAGATAGGAAGTTGCATGGAGCAATAGCATCAAGCACCAGGTCTGCAGCTGAAGGGTCCGGACAATGGCCTACAAACGCTTAAAAGGATCGGAGACGCAGCAAAGACGTATCTCTGAATCGACAGCGTGGATGAAACAATTCAGAAAACCCTCAGTGCAAAACCAGAGACAACAGAGAGCGACAGCCCTTCCCAGGAACTGGGTTATGAGCTACAGCGTTTCTTCGTTGTGCAATGGAGCACACTAGACCTGGAAGCAGTTCAGACACTGACAAAAACACTCAAGACTCGACAATTCCACCTACAACAACCTAACACAACCTCAGACCCGATGCAGGAATACCTTCCAACTTCATGATCGGATACAACCCCACCAAGACAGATGAGCGAACATCAAGTCGCGTCTTTTATACTTTCTATAGGAAAAAACACAAACATCAAATAGAAGGCAAGTACCGGCCCCGATTGCTAATGCCAGACGTCGATGAGGAGATGAATTATACGATTTCGCTATCGACGCCGCCATACCAACCGCACACTTTTTTATCTTATTAAGATTCAGTCTTGTAACTATTGCAGCCACTACTTGAACGTGTTGAACTCGTCCTCGAACTCGTCATCACGCTCTTCAGAGAGCAGGAACGAACTGAGATCGTTCGGGTACTTTTGTGGTTGCCCAATGAGACTGAGCAACACTGGAAGCAGGACGAGCCCGTGGAAACATCCCAGAACCACGATGCCCAGATACATGCGGAAAAAGTACACGCGGAACAGCATGGACGGCGCGAATGCCAAAACGCCAATGCCACAGAACTTGGTGAGGGTGATTCCTGAGAAAATTGACGCGCCAACACTTGTCAGAGCATAACGTGTGTGATCGTTGGCTGTTGTTCCCAGGCGGTGTCGTCTAGAGAAAGCAAATTGGTGTGCCGTATGAACGCAGAACTCGACCCCAAGTCCGACACAGGCCAGCAGGTTCACCACCGAGACAGCATTAATGGACGTTTCGGCACCTGGGCCGGCAAGCATATTCCACACGAAGAGGAAACCTAACTGCGAAAAGACCATCGATAGGACACACAGAGTGACAACCGTAGTCAACCGCAAGCTTCCCTCCATGAGTACAAAGAGCGCGCCAAATACTACGGCCAATGCCAACAGCACACTTTGCAATGCCACACCTTGAATGTAAGTGTACTGCTCCTCGAACACGAAAACAAGGGCGTACGGAAATGCGGTAGCGGCCCGACCGGCGCTCCAATGCTCCGTCACGTCGTGCAAATAGTAGAACGAGTTCACGAACATGGACTGATTGCGCAGGGCGTTCAGCTGGAAACGCATTCGAGAGCCAATGATGGACAAACCACCTGCGTCGTCGCCACTATCCTCAGCGATCTGTGGTTTGCTGAACACGATGTCTCCTTCATATTGCGCGCCACAAAGTCCAAAGTGCTGACAGCATGACGAATCAATAGAGATACGCGTGAAGTTCTTCACAAGAGGATAGAAGAGCGCATTGGGAGTCACGTTTGAGGTCGCAAGAGCACCATATCCATACTCAGGAGCAAGGAAAATATTGCTTCCTAGGTCGTTAACCGCTAGGTTCGAGATCTCGTACGGGAACGGATCCATGGGCTGAACAGGGCAATCACATAGCTTCTGGTCGATCTTGTCTTGCAGGAAGAAGCGCATTTGGCGCCACTGGTTGAACGTGTGCAACCACGAGTAAACGGGTAGCTCAATGTACTGGCGAAGACCCGATAGCTCGTCTAGCAGCACGTTAATATCTTGCTGCGACTTGGCATCTGTGTAATCCACGTCGTTGTCCAGAACAACATACGCTGGGGGCCCAGCTTCACCAAGAGCCGTCTGCTTTTTGAAGTACTCGTGGAGGTAAAAGTCCGTAGGCACCGCAAGCTCTTGCTCAAGCCCGAGAGGCAGCTCAGAAGAGCCAAACGCACTAAGTGTTAGCACCGAAAGGGCTGTTACAAGTACCAGCACTTTTGTAGACCGTCGTAACAGGAAAGGAATGTAAGTCTTCTCCACAAAGCGCTGTAGAACCCCGGCACTATTTGCGCGTGCTTGCGTCTCCTCAGCTGGGTCACTTTCATCGACAAGCAAATCATACTGGTAGTGGATTTTGGACTCGATCCTTCGCTTTCCTTTTGAAGGTGGCGGAGTCAGTGTAAGCTTCTGCTTCATCCACGGGAACAAATCGTAGCGTCGGGCACGCACGCGACGTGCATCTAGTACGAGTGCGGAGGCGAACCATATCATTTGCAGCGCAAAGTCAGCAGCGACAGCTAGTGCGGCGACAACACAGAAGCTGGTGAGTGCCGGAATGCGCGTAAGTGCACCAACCAAGAAGGCCAACGTTTCGGCCACCGCTGCCACGACAATTGACGGGCCCACATTGACCATGGTTTCTCCCAGAACCTGTTTCAACATCAGTAGCTCGTCTTCAGCGCGATCACGAGTGTTCCGCTTGTTATCCACTGTCGCAAGGCCACGCAAGGCCGCAAGCCGATCGAACTCGTTCGTGAGGATGAACATATTATCCACACCAATGGCAAGCACCAAGAAAGGTACGACCTCCAGCGTGATCATCGTCACTTCCATCTGCAGAATCGCGCAGCTCACTCCCATCGCCGCTCCCAGCGACAGCAACACAATCAAAATACCTGTAAAGCCGAGTCCAAAACGCGAGCGCACCGGGTCCGAGAACTTTCCCAGCGACGTCGACACGTACAAGAACATGACGAGATAGCTCACCACGACAATGAATGCGTTCTGCTTGGTCTGCACCACCAACGAGTCAGCTACCGACCGCTCGGCCATGTACGTGAGTCTCATGCCGTCTACGCCAACATCCGCCAACTGCTGATTCTCCACCGCGTCCCAAATGAACTCCTCACTGCCATTGCCTCCAGAAGGACTCAGCGACTCAGCTGCTTGCTCCGCAATCTTGAGAAACGCCTCCTTCTCCCACAACTCAACATGCCGCGTGTACGTCTCGTTGTCGGGCCGATTGTTGAGCAGGAAAGTGACCATCAGCGCTTTAGCCTGTGGCGTGGCCTCCCCGCACGGGTCCGGGTTTTCGTGGCAATCATCTCTGCTCAGCCCTCCGAACACCACGTTCCTCATGACTGGGACGCCGTTCTGGTCCATGCAGGGCGAGCGTTCCTTGAGCACGGGGTCTGTGGTCTGACAGGCCGTCGTGAGCTTCACGTCCGGGTCTTGCTGCAGCAGCGTGGCATCGCCGAGCCAGTACTGCAACGGACTCGTGACGAGGCAGCCCTTGCCGTGGATCGGGCGGTAGCAAAAATCCTCGAGTCTGAGCGTCGCATTGACCGCGTCCTGGCTGTAGACGACGGCATTTGAGATTTGGTCCTGGACCTTGGCCATTTGTAGCAGGAAGCGGCGCTGAACCAGGTCGTGCGCTGCGTCACACGTCACAGCTTCTGGATTTGAGTCCTCGACGTAGAAAATGAGTTGCTGGATGCGGAAAAAGGGTCCGAAAAGCTCGTCGAAGCGCGTCTGCTCCTGCTTGGCGACGCTGTGCGGCGGCACCCACAGCGCCTGCGGGTCCGTCTGCAACTGCATGTTGAGCAGCCCGAGACACAGGACGGAGCCGCACACGAGCGCGCACAGCGCCATGAGCACGGGGGACCCGCTGCAGAGCGCGCCCAAGCGGTAGAAAGCACGCATTAGGGAGGAAGATGGAAATTGAAGCACGAGATGATTAGGACGAGATTTACGACCAATGAGGAAAGCGGGGCGTGGATACAAAGAACTAGTGAACGGTTGAAGTAATTGCTACTCGTACGCTCTGCTGCAGAGAGCATTGCCACACGAACAGGACTCGCTGGCGAAAGCCCTCATTGTTCAATTGTGCAGCATTGCTAGAGCAACTGGCAGCAGCTACTCTGGCAGAGTAGCTGTTAGTATTGGAGGGCTGGACAATCGCGCGCTGTTCGGACGACAAAGCCGGCAATGATCGACACTGCTCGTGGTCGCACCACTTGAAGACCACTGCGTCCACTCGACCTCGTTGTCGTCTCCTATTCCTAGCTCCGTTCCAACTTGTCTAGCGACGATGCCGACTCGGCATGAGGCATTGCCGAGGCATGAGCGCTCAACTCAACAGTCGGCCGCATGAAACTGGGGCGGGTCACCCACGTCAGCCATAGCCGGTACTTCAAGCAGCTCACACTTGGCTTCAGTATAGCGCCGATCTGATCCCTCACGTCTGCGTGACAAGTGGAAAATGGCGAGCGCCAGCAGCATTCAGTCCGCAATACGCCGCCTAGCGCTCACTTGAGATGCTGCACCACGCGCCGCAGTCTCCGCCTTCGACGCTGCTCACGAGCTCCGGCTCCGGCTCGTTCCTGCGCAAGGCCGGGCACCTGTACAAGAAGACGGGGCTGGGCCGCTCGTGGCGCCCGCGCTTCTTCTCGCTCGAGGGCACCGTGCTCTACTACTACAAGCGCGAGGGCGACTCAGTGCCCAAGGGCATCGTCGTGCTCACGGGCTGTCACGTGCGCGCCACGAGAGACAAGAAGCTCTACAGCTTCCGCATCTCGCACCCCAAGACGTCCAAAGTCTACGACCTGGCGGCCACGCTGCCCAGCCGCACCGAGGACTGGATCCTCGCGCTCACGCAGGCCGCAACGCTCGCGCAGAGCTCCAGCCCCAACGTGCAACTCAACGTGCAGCTGCACCCGGCGGCGTCCCAGGCGGCGCTCGTGGACCAGTTGGCCACGGAGCTCGTGGACGTGTCTGGAGCTGCGATCCCCGACGACCACCGAGACAGGGTGGAAGGACTGTTAGCGGAGTTCGTGACCCAAGCCAGAGAAGACGCCGACGGGTGGAAGTTCCAGACAGAGCAGAGAGACGTCAAGGCCTACGTGCGACGCGCCTCCAGGGTCGGAGCCTTTAAGGGCGTGGGTTTCATCGCCCAACACCCGCACAAGGTGATGCAGCTCGTTCTGGAGCTGTCAAGACGACACACGTTCGACCCGCAGCTGCTGGCCACCCAGCGCGTGCACGTCTTCGATGACCACACGTGGGTGGACCACTTGACGTACAAGGCGGTGTTCCCTGCTGCGGCCAGGGATTTCGTCAACCTGACGCATTGGCGGGTGCTGAGAGATGGGTCCATGGTGGTGGTGGCCACCTACGCTCACGACGAGAGTTTTGTCAAGAATCAGGAGCCGCAGCTCGTGCGCGGCAAGATCATCATGGCTGGTTTCCTTCTCACGCCCAATGAGGACTACACAGGGGTGACCGCCACGTATATTACCAAGGTGGACGTGAAGGCGGGCATCCCCGCTGGTCTGCAGGCGAAAATGTTCCTCAAGCAGGCGTTCGTGGTGGACGGACTGCGCAAGGCACTTGACGACGTCGAGAGCCCTCGACAATGGGAACGCGTCACCAACGCGACCTTTTTCGGCATCTCCACCACGGAGTGTGAGGAGGATGAAGAAGAAGTGTACTCGATGCGATCTCAGCCAGCAGATATCCAAGAGCAGGAGGACCAGGGTGAGGCGAGCTGTCGACCTAGCGTTGTACCGGAGGAAGGCTTCCCTGCCGTCCCCGAAGAGTACAGCGACATGGTCGAGAAGGCTGTAGCGCGTATGGAAGCTGAGCTGAACGAAGAAACGTCCTGGAACTTCATCGGAGACAAGGACGGTGTCAAGGCCTTCACCAAGGTGGATGGATCGCTTACGGCAGCTAAGGGCGTAGGCTACCTGCCGTATCACCCGCGTGTCATCTGGGATCAGGTGATCGACGCGGCCAAGCGAAAACTCGTAGACCCGCAGCTCGCACTAGGCATGAACCTGAAGTCGCTGAACGCGCAGACCAGCATCGACTACCTGGAGTACAAGTCGATGTTTGTGGTCGCTGGACGCGATTTCTGCAACCTTGCGCATTGGCGCGTACTGCCTGGTGGCACGATCATTGTGATCGTGCAGAGCATCGAGGATCAGGAGCTGTGCCCTCTCAAGGAGCCCAAGATTGTTCGCGGTGATCTGCATCTGGCCTGCACCAAGATCGTGCCCAACGCCGCGTACAACGGCGCCGAAGTGACCACGATGGTCAAAACGGATCTGAAGGGCAACATCCCTGCGCGCATTGCTGGAAAAGCAGCGGCGGAGCAGCCGTTCATCATTTCTCGGATGGGTGAAGTGATCAAGGCGAGACGTGACCTCAACACCATTGCGGCCCAGGGAAAAGTTGCTAACACGCTGTTCGAGTTTCCACAGCCTATGGAGAAGCGTTCGCCATCATTGGGCTCGGACAAGAACACCCGCCCCAGCCAGAACGGAGTCTCGGTAAGCCACCAGGCTAGAGCCAGCACCCCTACTGCTTCTAAGACTGCAGAGAAGACTGTGCGACTTAGTACACCGTCGAGATTACCAGAGGCAGCGCTATCGGAGAGGTCTTTATCAGAGTCACAAAAGACCAAATCGAAGAGACCTGCCGAGTCGGTCGAAGTGATGGATCTCTCAAAAGCAGGCAAGAACAGCGTTAGCGATGTGGCCATGTACGCTATTCAATTCGGGGGAGCAATTTTGGCGCTGAAGACGGTCGGCCTTCCTACCGCTGTGCACTTTATGATGGTGGCCTTCCTAATCTTTTTCTTCGCGCTGCAACTCCACCTTGGTCCAAGCCGAATGTCTCCCCGAAGGAAAATGATGATCTCGACTTTCGGGCCGCCAGACAGCGGAATGATCCTCGGCACTTTGCAACTGGACATGACCAAGACCAACCAGTACATCGCGGATCGACGAAAGGAGTCGGACTGTCACCTCACGATCACTCACATCGTGCTGCGTGCTCTTGGTGAGGCGTTGAGCAAGGCTCCTTCCGTAAACGGCCACTTGGTCTTCGGCAGCTACTACCCCGCCCCAATGGTGGACATCTCGTGCTTGGTCGCAGTTGGCGCTGGCCAGGACCTTGGCGTCTGCAGACTGCCCGAGATCGACAAGATGACTCTGCAGGATGTCTGCAACCGCGTGCGTGGCGAGGCTACTAAAATCCGCGGCGGCGAGGACAAGGGCCAGGAGGACCGGAACAAGATCATGAACGTGTTGCCAACGTACGTCATCCGCCTGATGCTCAACTTCTTCGGCTGGCTCGGCAGTGCCTGTGGCTTCCGGATCGCTCCGGTGGGCGTGGAGCCGTATATGTTCGGCAGCTGCATGGTGACGTCCGTCGGCATGATGGGGCTGGACCTGGCATTCTCGCCTATCACGCCGTACTCACAGGTGCCGATGCTCGTGACTATCGGATCAATCATGGACAAGGCCGTCGTTGTGGACGGCAAGGTTGCAGTGCGCCCGATGTTGACGCTCACCACAACCATCGACCACCGCTACGTCGACGGCTCCGAGGCGGCTCGCATGGCCAAGACCCTGAAGGCTTTCGTGGAGGATCCGTACTTACTTGAGGCTGTCCCGGGCGCGTAAGATGTCCAAGGTTTCTGCCACTCACCCGCAATGGGTATTATACTTTGACACGCCTATCTAGTTTTCGTATAGAGTCGAGTTTTCCGAAGGAAGAGAACTGCAAGCTCCTGCTCCTCAATCTAAGCAAAAAACAAACGTCATCAATATGTACGCGAGAGTTGCATTGCTTCACGTCTACTGTTCATAAACATTGTTAGTGTATCCTCACTGGTATGCCGAGAATGCTGAACTGGTTGTTGAGAATGTCGAGCTTGAGCGATGTTCACGATGCTCAAAAATCTGTTGAATCTCCTCCAGCTCCAAGCCCTTCGTCTCCGGAAGCTCCTTCCACAAGTACGCGAAGCCGAACAAAGCGATCGTCGCGTACAACCAGAACGCGCCATACACCGACAGTCCGTCCACGATGGACAGGAACGTGAACGACACCAGCAAGTTGGTCACCCAGCAGACAGACGTCGCCACACTCAGTGCGAAGCTGCGGACGCGAAGAGGGTAAATCTCGGCGTTGATGGTCCAGGGCATGCAGCCCATGCCACTGGCGAAGAAGGCGAGGTAGACGAACAGCGCAACGAAGATGGTCCAGCCAGGAGCGCGGCTGTCCGTCGGACAGGACTGGAAGGACCAGTTCGGGCTGGAGCAAGACCCCTGCATGGTCGAGGCGGCATTGCCAGGCATGCACAAGTTCATGGTCGTGGCGCTAGACAACCCCTTGATCGGGTGAGGGGATCCTTCGGAGCAGAACCCGCAGGCCGCGTTGGCGACGCAGTTGAAGCACGTCGACATGCCCGAGCACATGCCAGTACCTGTCACCTCCACGGATTGCATCTCCGCCGCGTAGAAGCTCCCACCGAGCGCGACTAGAGATAGGAAGACACCTGCCAAGCTCCCAAGCGTCAGCAAACGACGGCCAGCACGATCGACGAGGTAGATGCCGACGAAGGTGAAGATGAAGTTGCTGAAGGAGATGAGCGCAGAGAGCCAAATGGCGGTGGTGGGGTCTGTGAACCCGGCCAATTGTATGATGGTGGCGCCGTAGTACATGACGGTGTTGATGCCGCATAGTTGAGCGAGGGCCTGGAGGAAGCATCCGAGCACCAACGCGCGCATCACAGCAGGCGACCGAATGCTTCCCCACACGTTGCTGTCGTGGTCGTCTGCGAGCTCCACTTCCGCCTCCACGTTGCTGAATTCAGCCGAGACGTCCATGGTGCCACGAACTTTGCTGAGCGAGTCCCAGGCTTCTTCTTTTCGACCTTTGCTCATGAGGTATCGCGGAGTTTCAGGTAGTACTAGGAACCCGAGGAACTGCAGAAACGCAGGGATGGCAGCCAACCCGAGCATGTAGCGCCAGCCGTTGTCCACGTTGGCGAGCACTGCGGCAAGAACACAGGCAAAAAACTGCCCTCCAGTGACGCACGCGTTGTTCAGCGACACGAGCTGTCCACGGGAGCTGGAGGGCGCAACCTCAGCGATGTAGAGCGGTACAGTCATGGAAGCGAAACCAATGGCGACGCCGACGACAAGGCGCCCGACAAGCAGCTCTCCAAATGATCCAGACAGCGCCATAAGCACCGAGCCGGCTGTAAACATGGCGGAAGATACCAAGATCACCCGGCGGCGGCCGAACACGTCGTTGCCGCAGCTACTGAGTGCAGCGCCGACGATGGCGCCGCCGATGGCAGCTGAGACGACGCTTTCACTCTGCAGATCCGTGAGATCGAACACCTCGGGGCTCTTCAGCAGCACTAGTGCGCCAGATATCACGCCCTACCCAGACAGACAAGTGTGCACAAGATGAGATCGAGACGTACGAGCAGAAACGATAATACATGTAGCAGTGCAGCGTACCGTACCGTGTCGTATCCGAACAGGAAGCCGCCGATGGTGGAGCAGAGCGTGAGCAGATACAAGTAGAGCGGGTTGCCTTCTTTCGGTGCCATTGCATCCGATTTCGGTAGCAACGGCGCGGATTCCTTGGCGTGGCCTTGCTCGCGAGACCGTCGCGTCGAACATAGCGAACTTCCACCAGCCATGTTGAAGTCTGCTGATGACTACACTCGATGGACCGTAGTTCGTCCTCGCCGGCAAATTCGCAAATGATCGATTGTCATGGAAAGAAATTTCTTATCGCGATGCGCCAGTAGCGTCACATAAAGCCCAGCCAATAGCGAGAACACAACATAGGTTACTTGCAAATCTATCTCAGCGTGTTGTTCAAGGCCTGTCCAAAATTGCATTCACAATCGCGAGGTGAACACTGCCAAGAGTGCTGCGCGCTCGCCACCAAACCACAGCGACTTATGTACGAAACCGATCGCAACTCCGTTTTACCAGGATGTGAAACACCGATTTCGCACCAGGTGAGATTTATGGTCCTCGATTTCTTGCGTGCTGACTGCCGCGGAAGTTGCAGGAGCCCATGACGATGTGTAAGCTTATTCATTATTTGGCGCTAATCATTCACGTTTCAACTACAATTCACGGACGACAGGCAATCGCGCCACTCGAATTTGTACTGAATTTCCTTCCGACGCTAACTTTCGTCTCCGGAAGCTCCTTCCACAAGTAAACGAAGTGACAGCCAGACACGATGGATGATCCCTTACACGGCTGAGGCGGCATTGCACCGCATTCACGAGTCGGGGCAACCAGCAAGGTCGGTGTGTCTACCACATGCCATTAGCGATGAAAGAGTCGATACCTGTGTCCATGCAGTGTATGACTTGCGTCTCAGCGTCGACCAATCAGGGCACAGCAGTGAGTCGGTTTCGTCGTCTGTGACAGAATCAGTTTGAGACTTTGCGATGGCGGACTCTACGACGAGCTCCCCCCAGCCAGAGCAGCGTCCTCCCTCCTCTACGAACTTTACCAATAGACCCACCGAGCTCAGCGCAACCTCCTCTCCATTCTTGTACCTCCTGACGCTCTGCGCATCCATCGGTGGCTTCCTCTTTGGCTATGACACAGTCAGTCCAAATCTTCTTGTGTCTGTACCCCCCACTATCAGCTCATTCCTGCCTGCTTTTCCAATGCTAGGGGGTGATTTCTGGTGCTCTGGTGTTGCTTCAGAGTCCGCAAAGCTTTGGACTCTCGGATCTGCAGAGTGAAGCGGTTGTGGCTGCTGCTGTGGGCGGTGCCATCGCTGGTGCTGCTCTCAGTGGCTTTGGCAGCTACAAACTGGGGCGTCGTCCAGTGATTTTGATGTCGTCGGGGTTGTTTACAGTTGGAGCGGGGCTGATGGCGGTGGCAGGGACTTTTACCGAGTTGCTTGTTGGTCGACTCATCGTTGGGGTCGGCATCGGCTGCGCGTCCACGACGGTGCCGCTTTACATCGCCGAGGCGTCACCCCCGCAGATTCGAGGTCGACTCGTGTCGTTGAACTCGGCGCTGGTTACTGGGGGCCAATTCTTTGCGAGTGTGTTGGACGCGCTGTTGGCAGATACCGAGGGAGGCTGGCGCTACATGCTTGGACTGGCGGCGGTCCCTGCTGTTGTGCAGTTTGTAGGATTTCTAGCGTTACCTGAAAGTCCGAGATACCTGGTTAGTCAAGGGATGCACGAAGAAGCACGTACTGCGCTGGTGAAGATTCGAGGTGAGCAAGATATTGACGTGGAACTGGAGCATATCAAGGCTGAAGTGCAGGGATCGAAGCTTGAGGGGGCGAATATCTGGGAAGATCTGCGATCCCCGCCGGTGGTACGTGCACTCACACTTGGGTGCTCCTTGCAGTGTCTGCAACAGCTCTGTGGTATCAACACCGTCATGTACTATGGAGCCACCATTATCCAAATGGCTGGGTTCACAGATCCCACCACGGCCATTTGGCTGTCTGCGCTCGTATCGTTCAGCAACTTTATATTCACGTTTGTCGGGATTTACCTCGTTGACCGTGCAGGCCGTCGCCTACTGACGCTTGGAAGTCTGGCAGGCGTCTTTTTCTCTCTCGTCGCACTCGGTGGTAGCTTTTTCGTAGCAGAAAAAATGTCGGTGGAGGCCAAGGGCACGGGCGCTTGCGCAGGCATCTCGACGTGCTTTGATTGTGTGGCCAATGCTGCCTGTGGATTCTGCGCTAGCATGGGGGACAATTTGTGTATGCCGGGATCAGAGTCATCATCATCGCTTGGCTTTTGCTCTGGATCTGACTGGGCCTTCGACTCGTGCGCCGACGATAATCACGAAACCGGTTGGGCAATTTTGCTGGCGATGTTCCTGTACCTGGCATTCTTTGCAAGCGGGATGGGGAGCATGCCCTGGACCATCAATGCTGAAATTTATCCGCTTCGTGTACGAAGTTTTGCGCTTAGTGCTTCCACCTCCGTCAATTGGGTCTCCAATTTACTTGTGTCGCTTACGTTTCTATCGACAATTGATGTGTTTGCACCGTACGGGGCTTTTTGGCTGTACGCTCTCGTATCGCTGTTTGGATTTGTCTACTTATGGAAAGAGTTACCTGAGACCAAGGGTTTGGAGCTTGAGGAGATCCAGCGGATATTCGAAAGTCGGATAAAGTATTCCGTTGTGGTCGGTAAGGCTGAGTCTTCCACAAAGAGTGGGCATGCCCAGGAAACAACTACTCCGTGCTGAACAGCGTCTCGACCATAGTTCCTCCCGGGAGCAATCGTCAAAGCAGACAACCAATTACAAGTATCGGAAAATCCTTGAAAAGAAATCTCGATGCATTTTGAGGACGCAAAAAACATTTTGCTGTCAACTTCTACGTGACATCATCAAGAACTGGCGTGGGATTGCCTACCTCGCTGTTGGTCGTTGAGACAGCAAATCCGACCATGGTTTTAGCAGCGGCGGCGTCAGACGGGTTTGCTTCATACTTCGAAGTACTATGCTTGGACGAGGATAAACACAAAGAAGAAGAAGGTGCTTCAGACTCGAAGACGACAAGGGCAGCTCAGGCTGCTCTGACAGCGGAAAACCCTAAAAGTTTCCAGACGTATGGGAAATTCTCGAGTACGATCATGGCGAACAGGAGTAAGCAGATTTACAACGGAACGAGACCTGCTGGCAGAACTGTCGCTGACCAGACGGACACTATGTATTTCCAAGAGAGGCTGCATGGCTCCTGGCAAAAGTCCTGCATAGTTTATCAGCATCAAACCAATGAGGCACTTTTCACACTATCACTTCAAACTGTTAGTAAGAACATCATCTACTGTTCCGTCTAGCGGCTCTTTCCACGCACAGAAGTGCTGCCTTGTCGTTCAAAAATGTGTTGAATTTCTTCCAGTTCCAGGCCTTTCGTCTCTGGTAGCTCTTTCCACAAATACAAAAGCCCGAAGAGAGCGAACGACGCATACAGCCAGAATGCACCATACGGTTTAAGCATGTCCACGACACTGAGGAAGGTAAAAGACACAAACAAATTGAACAACCAGTTCACCGATGTTGCCATGCTCAGCGCGAAACTGCGGACGTGCAGTGGGTAAATTTCGGCGTTGATGGTCCAGGGCATGCAGCCCATGCCGCTTGCAAAACAGGCCAAGTAGATGAAGAGCGTCACAAAGACTACCCATCCAGCTGCGTGGCTCTTGGATGGACACGACTCAAAAGACCAGTTCATGGCTGCGCAGGATCCTTGAATCAATGAGGTCGGAGTTCCAGGTAGGCACAAATTGGTAGCCGATCTTGACACCTCGGAGAGTTTTCCTTCCGAGCAGAAGCCACACGTCGTGCTGGCGATGCAGTCCAGGCATGTTGAAAACTGAGAACATTCACCAATTCCAGTAGAATCTGCCGACTGCACTTCAGCAGAGTAGAAACTCGCTCCAAGAGCTGTTAGCGACAATACAATACCAACGAGACTTCCGAGTGTGAGCATTCGTCGCCCCTTTCGGTCCACGAGGTAGATGCCCACGAAAGTGAAGATGAAATTACTGAATGACACGAGCGCCGAGAGCCAAATCGCTGTGGACGGATCCGTAAAACCCGCAAGCTGGATAATCGTGGCACCATAATACATGACAGTGTTAATCCCGCAGAGCTGCTGAAGAGCCTGCAGAAAGCAGCCAAGTCCCAGTGCCCGCAGCACTGCAGGCGAGCAGATCACGTCCCAAATATTCACATTCTGCTCTTCAGCCCGCAGCACCTCGGCTTCAATATGACTTTCTTCAAGCTGAATATCCTCCGTGCCTCGAATCTGCTTTAGTGCAGTCCAAGCTTCGTCCATTCTGCCTTTACTAACAAGATATCGTGGGCTCTCAGGTAGCATCAAAAATCCTACAAACTGTATGAGAGCAGGGACAGCCGCCAAACCGAGCATGTATCTCCATCCACCATCCACGTCTGCCAGTAGTGCATCCAACACGCTAGAAAAGAATTGACCACCGGTAACCATCGCCGTGTTGAGCGACACCAGTCGCCCTCGAATCTCCGGAGGCGACACCTCTGCAATGTAAAGCGGCACCGTCATGGATGCGAATCCGATCGCGACTCCTACAATGAGTCTACCGAACAAAAGTGCCACGAAACTCTGTGCTGCTGCCATGAGACAGGAGCCCACTGCAAACGTGGCCGACGACAGCAGAATCACGGGCCTCCTCCCGAACACGTGAGTGCCGCAGCTACTGAGAGCTGCACCGGCGATGGCTCCGAAGACTGCAGCAGAAACGACACTTTCACTCTGCAGATGTGTCAAGTGGAACGCCTTGGGCCCCTGGAGCAGCACTAACGCCCCGGAGATCACTCCCTGCACAGCAGTCAGAGCCTCTGACTCAGAGGGTGGTCAAGTGACCCATGAAGTTGTACGTACCGTGTCATATCCAAACAAGAAGCCTCCAATTGTGGAGCAGAGCGTGAGCAGATACAGTAGCAATGGGTTCTGCCGCTGTCTTATGAGCGGCGTGACTTCCTGGCAATGGGTTGTGCGCATGTTCGTCACCAGATCCGACTGCTCAGGTTTACGTTGCGCGTTGTTATGTTGCGTTAATATCCAGCAACAATGCACAACTTACCACTTGCGAATTGGAGCCATGGCAACGCCAACTCAAGCGATGGGAGCGGCGACAGCTCCCGCCGCGCCCAACAAGAACTCTCCGCACCTGCACTCGGTGGCCAGCAGCCTGCGCTCGTGTCTGGACGGGATGCTGCCCGACACTCTGCGCAACGACAGCGCCGCGTTCCAGCAACATTGTACGTCGAGTACACAATCATCATATCAAATGAGTACACTTACTAATAAGATGAGTACAATTGGACAGTGATGCAACAGAAGAACCGCCTGCAGACCGAGAAGAATTCGTGGCGCTTCGGCCTCAACTACCTCTTCGAGACGCTCAAGCAACACAAGGACTGGTACGGTCGCAACCAGCAGTTCGTGCAGCTACGCAAGGACGTCAAGCGCTTCGAGACGCACGTGGCCACTGTGCGCACGATTCTGGCCGAGAGTGTGAGCAAACTGGACCTGGAGGCAGGTCTGCGCGGCGCCGAGCTTGAGGGCCGCGTGGGTGCCTACAAGGTCATGTTCGAGGTCACCAAGATCGTGTCCAACCTCAGCCGCCCACTGGTCAAGCTGCAGATCCTCAAGCCCAACGAATCGTCGCTCAGTGTCTACTGCGACACGTTCGTGTTGGACATTGTGCTCTCGGGCGGAGAGGTACAGTCTACATAGTATTGCTGAGAGCTGCTAGGGCGAGTTCTAACTGGTTTCTGTCGCTGCAGGGTGCAGTGGAGTCAGCGTCCTTGACGACGGTGGAGAAAGGTGCGGCTGGAGGGAGTCGAGTCCCAAGAGTGTAGATTCTGATGCATTTTTGTGATGACGCAGACCAATCGAGTCAATTTCTCGACCGAGATGAAGACTTGTTGGCGTCGCTGAAGTTGCTGGCGAACGGAGATAGCGCGAATTTCACGGTAGCGTGATTGAGCGCCTTGTCGGCTTATGAGGTTCGCGCTTTTGATGTACATTTGTGCTGTAGGAAAAACTGAACCGGTTGATTAACCGCGCCGAGCTCGCAGTTAAGTTTCCGTCAAGTACGTGACATCCGTTTCTTGCAGACAAATGAGCTGACTTCTGCTGACTTTTTTTGTCGTAAAGTGAGCTTTGAACAGCTTGAGCTCGAGCTTTTCACGAAGGCGATGGAGGCGTGCAGCGAGCAGGTACGAGAATGATGCGTGCATGCGCGATCAAATCAACCACTGAAGCTTTTTGCCGCAATGCTGAAGAAATACTGGGCAGTGAAGCGCGCTGTCGAAGGAGTCCGAATCATGTTCAACGATCCATTTGCATGCATTCCGGTGATCGATCCACCACGTAAGAGAGCGAAGCTTGACGATACACAGGCATCTGCATCTGCTGGGGGCGTTCCTAGTGCCGGCACTTCAGATGTGGACGGAGCCAACGGACCTGCTGACGACCGTGACGACCTTAACAAGACAGCGTCGCCAGCGCAGACGGATGTTCTATCTCCGCTGGCAAATGGTGAATGGGCTGGTAGCATCAGCTTCATTGAATGGCGTGGAGAAGTGGCGCTTCATGTGGTTGGAGATAACCCGCTCGTGATGGCAGGCCAACAGGCTCGAAAACTAGCGCTTGTGGCGATGCACAAGCATACGGATGTGGCTGCAACAGCACCGAAAGATGTCCACGAAGATGAAAACTTGTTCAACGAATTCGTGAGCTGGACAACACCCGATGGAAAGAAACCAATTCTTCCCAGGCTGCATTTTGCTCGGGATCGTAGCATGTGCTCAGTGTTCCCTTCACGGTCAGCGCTGGCGATGCGTCAGGAATATACCTTGACGACAAAAGAGATTTCTGGGGGGCTCAAGCTGCACTCCTTTCCCATTCCGGTACGATATCGCCAAGTTGAAAGACATTCGTTAATTTTGTGCGAGGCTGACATTTTTTATGATTGTTTTTGCAGCTGACGAATGCCTCTGTCGAGACTTTGACAAACGTTTTCCAAGTATGCGGGAGGAGTTTGTTTTTCCATGCGCTCCTACTCTCCGCGTTCTGCTCAAGAAGCAATACCTTTGGGCAGCGCATCCCGGCTGACAACGATGATGCCGTAAACGGTAAGTTCTTACGCGCGTGGTTTTATGTTTACGTGCGGGAGCGTTAATCTAATGTTTGGTACTCGCTCATGTATGGAATAGCTCGAATCAGGGTGGATGTGGCGGCACCAGAGCGTATTACAATGAACACCGGAGAGCTTCTTGGGGCCGGCAAGCAAGTGCTGATCGAGGTGAACACAAAGCCAGATTGCTCCCTGGACCTTCGTGTGAAGTACCAGGACGATGCTAGTGCGACATCTGCACCCCCTTTGGAGAACGCTGCAACGCTGCAGAAGTTGGCAGAAGCGTGTCACTCGATCCCTTTGCTTACATACTACGCGTTGAAGCGTACGGTGCAAGCCCAAAATGGCCCATCGGCGGTGGGAACAACTGGAGCCAACGGCGAGGACTGCAATGGCATCGCAGCATTGGACGGCGACCTGTCCGTCTCGATGAAAATGGAAGGGGAGGGCATGCTGCTGGATGACATGGACATGTTTTAGGAAGGGATGAAATGCTTAAGTGGCCGGGCAATGCAATACAGGTCAAAGGGCAATTCGTGACCCCACGAACTTTATAGCTGGATGATGCATGCAGGATGGGCTCACAAACAAAAGGTATGATTCTAGTAATGTGTTATCAGTCACCGCCAGCATCGTCATGGACAGGGAGCGCTTTTCTAGGACCCACAGTCTGCGGCAGCTTGAAGCCTCGTGTCCGGTCTTGAACCTGAGCGACTACATCCGGGTCTGCTTGGTACACACGACCATCTACCCCAACCAAGAATCTACAGTGAACGAATGTGTGAGTTTGGCGGGCATGGCAGCATGGATAAAAATTGAGGAACTTACCCTTCACTCGCACTTTCCGAAAGCTGCCCAGACGAGGCCATATTTGCAACTGTACGCGGCGACAGGTAGGGGGCACTGGCCGAGTTGTTGTTGCTGAGATTAGTGGATCTGTTGCGTATGGCATTCTTGTCGATAGACCCAGCGCCAGCAGGAAGATGGAAGCCACCTCCATACACCGGTGTCATTTGAAAGGGGTTCTTGTTGGAAATCGGTCCACTGGATGTCGTCGATGGATCTCGCAGTTGGCTGTTACAAGAGAGGCATTTCTCGCGATCGAGACTTGGTAGGATGCCTGACCGCTTTTGGCCGCTACTACATCCTGCTCCATGCTGGTGGCCAGCTTGTTTGCCTGTGAGGAAGGCACTTTCAGCATAGTTCATCGACTTCTGAGCCTGCACGATGGACGCGTTCATACTGTCGGAAAGGTTCTTGAGTAGCGCTAGCATTTCGTCCTTGTCTGCCTTGGACTTGAGTGCTGAGAAGACATCGTCGCGGTTCATCTTGATGTCAATGAACGAACGCAAGTTCTCGACCTGCTGACGCACACGTGAGTCGTAGAGAACCTGCTCCTTGACCTCGAGCAAGTCCTTCTTGTCGGCCTTACTCTCGCTCAGGTGAGTCACGAGCTGCTGCAGTTCCTGGCTTGCACGTTTGAATTCGTCCTCTTCACCAAGCACGGATGCTAACGCCTTGTCTAACTGGTTGCAGATCTCTTCGTACTTGGACTCGATGATCTCGTCCACGCGTGTGCGGTCAGCCTTCTCCAACAGCAAGCGCTGCACGTCTTCCACTGCGCACGTGTTGTCGTCCAACGTGCGGCGCGTTTCGAGCATCATGTCTTGGACATTGCGGCCCTGCTTGACCATCTTGTCCGTGCAGTCGCGCAACGCCTCATCCTTCCGGCGATTATCCTTCTCGATAGACTCCATCCACATGGCCAACGACAACTTGTTGTGCAGGATGTGGTCCGAGTCCAGAAACAGCTCCTTCTGTTCCTCGTTGAGACGGTCTTCGATCTTCATGGCGAACTGCTTGGTCACCTCCTGGTCTTCACGGATCACGTTGAGCTTTTGCTCCGTTTGCTGGACGAACTCGCTGTGGACAGTGTTCACCCTTTCGACACTCTCCGCGATTTGCAGAATCTCGTCACGGTTCGCACGAACTTGAATAGCCACGTCGTCAATCTCCTTGAGCTGTTCGGCCTGCTTGGTCTGCTGCACTTCCAGCTCGAACACTTTGGTGTTCACGTCGTCAACCTGGCCTTGAACCGTGATGAGCTTCGAGTTGACTCGTTCGACGTGCTTCGCAGTATTGCGAGCTTCGCGCTCCATTTCGGCCATCTTGTCCCGCAGCCGATCGAACTCGTCCACCATGTAGCGCATGGCCTCCGTCTGCATACGCAGCGCCTTCACCAATACTTTTTTTGACACTCGTGGCTGGTCAAGTTGAGTCTTGCCTTCCAACTCCTGACCTAATTTCTGCCAGACATCGGGAGTGCCGAGTCCGATCGAAGTCAACACCGCATCGACCTCATTGCGCTGCATGGTGGGTCCGTTTGCTGGGAACAGTGCCACGGGTAGTCGAGGAATGTTGTCGACATGAGTATTTTTATCGGCTCGACTCCTCCCGAAATGGTCATTGATTGAGCCAACAGGTTTGATTTCGATGCTGGTATTTTGATTGATCTTTTGTTTCACCAATGTAGTGGTGTGCTTGCTAGTTTGGCAGAACAGAGCAACCTTCACTACGAAGAGCTAGCAGACATGCATCGAGATGGATCACACCGAGCAGTTTTCCGAGTGAGACAACGTACACTTGGGTCCAATTGGACATGGCCGCCACCTTGTGAACGATGTGGAGGTTCACTTCTTCTCCGACCTGAGCAGCAACTGTGTTAGAGCAGTATTTCCAACTTCATTTGAGAAGAGTTTGTACCTGAGGTATGTAGCTTTGAACGGGGATTGAAGTGAACTTGAAGGTATCGAACGGAGGCCCAAGTTCCAGCTGCAACAACGGGAGGAAAGAAGCCCTGCCATGATGAGATCAATATGCTTCAACCAGGTTATATACGCTTACCAAATTTGCAGTAGATGACGCGTCTTTCTCTCCGAAATTGAGTAGAGATAGGTCCTCCATTGCCATAACCTTTCGCTTATCGATATCGAAGACTTTGGACACCAGGTACTCGACCTGTTTCGACACCTTCTGACTTGTTGACTTCGTTATCTAGGATCACAAAGCTCAGTCAGCATCCGTAATTTTTCATAAGCAACATACTTAAGTAAAGCTTACCCGAGGGCGATTGACAGCGATAAATCTTGCAATACCAATCTCCATGTCATATCGTCGAATACATCCCTACTCATGCTCATCGTTAGCTGCAATTATACACCTTTCACGTCCAACATGATGCAGATTTTACCAGTAGTATTCTGTTGTCATCGTTGTCACAAAGCGGGAAGTATCTCTCCTTCTTGAAGGAGCTCTGCGGAAGCATATTGAGATACTTGAGTCTAGATTATCTTCACAACGAAGGACAATATCATTTACGTACCAAAGCGCGGATAGCCTCGTCGTAAGTCGTTTCTCGTGTGAACACAACAGGCACCGAGCTCATGTGATCTTTAGCAAGCTTTTGGCCGAGAATGTACTCGTTGGCATCGTAGGAGACCGATGTTAGGCCTCCCCACTCCGACACAATATCATAAAATGACGGCGTGATCATACTGCTAACGAAGTAAGCCACGATGCATGATATCATCACCGGAAGCATGTGACTCAATTGGCCAGTGAGCTCGAATACAATCACAGCGGTCGATACAGTTTGCGTGACCGAACCAGCAAATCCAGCGGCGCCAACAACCGCGTACGTTGCTGGGGATTGTGTTGGACTCCAAAATCGCAGCAGTATCTCGCCATACAACCGGCCGATTGCTGCTCCCGTTGTAAAAATGGGCCCAAAGACGCCGCATGAAATCGGAGCCCCGCAAGGCAGCAGGGTTATAACAAACTTCAGCAGGATATATGTCATTAGCGCAGCTTGTGGGAGCTCAGAGACGTTTTTCCACTGAGGAAAACTAAGATTTTGGTCTCGAAACAACTCGTTCACCATCTTTCGGTCTGCAACACGCATGATTCCCAGCGGATAAGTGATCGTCGCAGTTATGACACAGATCGATATCACGTGAAGAGATCTCAGCTTGAGAGAAGGTTTCGTCAGTCCAAGCCTCTTGAAAATCGCCATTTGACCGCATCTCATCCAGATCATCATTTTGCAATAGAGTCCTGCTCCAAGCTTGGAGAACGAGACAAAGGTAAGTTTATCAATCTATGTCCAATGACGCAGGAAGCGGCACTTACCCCACTGATGACACCTAATAGTACAAAAGCGAACATCTCCACATCCAACTCAAAGCCTGTAAAATTCGTTTTCTCGAAAAGAAGTTCGCTTTCCAAAACGGGTGTCACACGGAACACCAATAGAGCAAAAGAGGAACAAATGATGCCTTCCCACAAACACTTGATCTCGTAATGTTTCGCTGTGGCTTCAATGCTGAAGAGAACGCCGCCCACGGGTGACCCAAAGCCAGACGTGACACCGGATGCCACCGCTACATGTAAAAACAAAATAATATGTCCATAATTCGCAAAGCTATCAAGAATATTTAGATTGAGAAGTGCAAACATCTCGTACCAGCACGGATAAAGTTGTAGTTTGCTTGGCCAAAGTTTGCACGGCGAAACAATGGGATTTTGCCCATCAAGTAGCCGATCATGGCCATGATTTGCGTGAATGGGCCTCCACGCCCCACCGAAAGACCAGAGCTCGAGCTAATCAGCGTGCCAAGCGTTTTCGCTACGAGTGTACGAAAGGACAGTAGATCGTCTGGATTTTGAAAGACCCCTGCAAACAGTCCACGCATCGTCGGGATGCCCGATCCGTCCGACATTGGAGTGATAAAGTATCCGCAGCATGTTGAGATCATGCCAAAGCCCACACACCACAGCAGCCAGATAATAAACCCGCCGAAAGAATAAGCCCCGACTGCTTCAACGAGATACCGTCGAGATCTCAAGAAAGAGCGCACCCAACCATCGAACACAAGTCTGTACTTGCAAGCATGGATATGTAAGAAGTCCATGGCTATAATATTGAAAAATACAGCATTGACTTACCCGTAGAAGGCGGCCGTTGAGCCGAGTATCATCAGAAACAGCCACGTGATCGGCGAGTTCGGAAGCTGCTTGAACGATCGTAGTGTACGTATACTCCACCGCCCTAGAGAATATTTCTGCATCCTTCGTCTCTCTAAAAGCAGATCATTAAAGTGCTCCACCGAGGTGGCACGCTGCCAGGTATCTACAAAATAAAGAATTGGCCCTCAAAACCTTTAGCCCGAAAACCCTTTACCAACAACTAAGCAGCCGATAACCGTCAACACTCACCGTAATTGGCCCGCATGCTTCAAAACAAAAGTGCGATCTTCTCCACAAGGACAGATCCCGACTGTTGGCATCCGTTTCGTTGTCCGAAAGCCAAAGGAAGCAGATTTGATTGAAATGATGTGGCTAAAATGAAAAGATTGAGTGCTTGTTGTCTGTGCGTCTACGAGAAGTGAATGGGGGCTTCTTCCGTACGTAACTTTGTGAGAGAAGAATCGAGGTGGATCACCCCGAGAAGTTTGCCGAATTTGACGACGTAGACTTGCGTCCAGCTTGATATGGACGCCAACTTGTGCACACGGTACAGATTCACATCTTCGCCAACCTAGGTAAATGCGTAACGAAGAGCGCTGCATAAGAACCCACAAAGTAAGCAAGATCGATAATATAAAAATGCAAACCTGCGGAGGGTAGCTCTCAACAGGGATTGATGTGAATTCGAATTCATCGAACGGCGGACCGAGTTCCAGCTGTGGCCATCGATCAAACAATACAACGTCGGATAAACAACGAAAGTACTTACACGGCCAAGAGGATGTTCACGTACCATGTTTGACAAAGATGTCGAGGAAGAATCGTTTGGTTGGAACTTCAGAAGCGAGAGATCCTCGACTGCAGCACTTTTCTTCTTGTCAATGTCGAGGACTTGCGATATCAGCTCCTGGATCCGCATCGAAACGTTGGGGGGGGGTTCGCATCCTCCTTCTGAATAAGTGTGCGTGTTTGTCAGTCTTGCATCATCTTCAGATAGCAACAACAACGGAAACCAGTCCTACCCCACTGCGATGGATAGCCAGAAATCTAGCAACCCCAACTTCCAAGTCGTAGCGACGAATGCATCCCTGAAGACAACAGCAAATATGTCATGAGGTCTCTGCCCACTACTGGCTTCACCAAGCTATGCCTGAATTTTACCAGCAGTAGCTTGTTCTCGACATTGTCACAAATTGGGAAATATTCTTCCTTCTTGAACGTGTTCTAAGAAGGTGCAAAACGCTGTTGTTCCGTGGCAATCTCCCGCTAGTTTTTGTTTACGTACCAGAGCTTGAATTGCTTTATCATACGTTGTCTCTCGAGTGAAAATAACAGAGGTTGATCCCATGTAGTTCTTAGCAGCTCTCTGACTCAGCACGTGTTCGTTGAAGTCATAGCAGACAGAGTTCATGCCAGCCCAGCTCGCCAAAATGTCGTAGATTGACGGTGTGATCATTCCACCCACGAAATACGACGCGATGCAAGCCACCATGACCGGGACCATGTGACTGAGCTGGCCAGCCAACTCGAAGAAGATCACAGCCGTGGAAACCGTTTGAGTAGCTGAAGCGGCGAAGCAAGCGGCTCCAACGACTGCGTACGTTGCAGGGGATTGGTTGGGACTCCAGTCTTCCATCAAGGTTTCCCCATAAAGGCGTCCGACAGCTGCCCCGATCGTGAACAGCGGTCTGAACACACCACAAGAGATTGGAGCTCCACATGGAAGCACACTGATCACCAGTTTAAGAATGATGTAGATCACAAGTGCAGTATGCGTGCTCTCTGATACTCGTGCCCATTGTGGTAGGCTTAGCTGCTGGTCTCGAAACAACTCGTTCACCATTAACCTATCGGAGATGCGCATGATGCCGAACGGGTACGTGATAATTGCAGTCGCCATGCAAATCGATACGACGTGAAATATGCGCCGCCGAATTGATGGCTTTGTGAGGTTATACTGTTCGAAGAGCTTGAGTTGCACCCTTCGTAGCAGCACGGCCATCTTACAGTACAAACCAGCTCCGATCTTCACAAAAGAGACAAATCGTGACGTCAGTAGAGCATGAATGGAGCATCTAAACAGGAAACGCACTTACTCCAGTGACAATCCCCAACAATATGAATGCAAATAGTTCCTCGTCCATGTCGAACCCCGTAAAGTTTGTGCGTTCGAACAGAACGTCAGTCTTAAGGAATGTGATGATGTGGAAAACCAAAATGCAGAAGGAGGAGCAAATGATGCCTTCCCACAAGCACTTTATCTCATAGTATTTGGCAGTCACTTCGATGCCAAATAGCACGCCACCCAAGGGGGACCCAAAGCTTGCCGTCATGCCACAGGCTACAGCTGTAAAGTACCCAAACTTACGTCAGCATGAACGGAAAGTAGAAAGCAATGACAGATAGTCCACACACCTGCGCGAATGAAGTTGTAGTCTTGCTGTCCATAATTCACTCGTTGAAACATTGGAATCTTCTCCATCAAGTAGCCGATCATGGACATGATGTGAGTAAAGGGTCCCGCCCGACCAACGGATAGGCCCGAACCCGATGAGACCACCGTGCCAAGTGACCTTGCCACCAACGTGCGGAACGACAGGGTATCTCCAGGATTCTGAAACACCCCTGCAAACAGTCCTCGCATGGTTGGAATGCCTGATCCATCCGAGGCTGGAGAGATGAAGTGTCCGCAGCAAGTTGCGAGCATTCCGAAGCCCACACACCACATCGCCCACAGGATGAATCCACCGAACGAATATTCCCCCACTGCTTCGCCCATCAGACGTCGAAGTTTCAGGAGCGTACGAACCCAACCATCGAACAAAAGTCTATAGCGTTAGCAGCAAACACAACAACGATGATTAGACAAATGCCCATCGCCCGTCGGTTATGAATCCAAGTTACCCGTAGACTGCCGCCAATGACCCTAGAGTTATCAGATACAACCAAGTGACCGGCGAGTTTGGTAGCTGCTTGAACAAACGAAGCGACCGCAAGCAGAACCGCCCGACAGCATTATTTTGCACGCGTCGTTCGCCCCGAGCCAACATGTAGAAATTCTCCGCGGAGGTGGCTCGCTGCCACGTATCTGTCGAAGCGAAAACAGATAAGGTGCCATCTACGACAATAATCAACCTGCATTAGAACTCACCATAGGTTGCGTTCATGGTCACGTCGATACCGTCGCAAAGGCTCTATGTAAAGCCAATTAAGAACTGCGTTGTCGACAGTCGGATGAAGCGACGTGATGGCGGTTAGCGGGCAAGATTCGTTGTGCCATCTAGATAAGCTGAGGACGAGCTTGGTGATCCATGCAGCAGACAGATTGGGCTTGGTTGAATGGAGGTGACTATCTTGCTTGAAATCACAACGATAGATTATTTTTTCTTCCAGGATCAGTAGATCGACCCCATAGAGGACTAAAGAGCTAGGCGCTGCTTGTTACAATGGGCTAGAAGCATCGCACAAGCGTTTACATTTCGTTTCCTCACCTTACTCCAGTGGCTTGAGAGACCACACGCGCACAGTCTTGTCGTCACTTGCACTTGCTATCACGTTGGTATGACTAGGGTGACGCACCACGACATTCACGACGCTAGAGTGTCCGTCAAGCTCTGCTGCCAGCTTGCCACTATCTCGCTGCCACAAGTATACTTTACCGTCTGTTAACAGAAATCGAACCAACCAACAACAAAGTAAGCCCAAATGAACTGACCAGGGCGTAAAAAACTGTTTTTCGTACCTTCACTTCCCGAAGCGACAAGTTCACTGTGAGCTCCTCCGAAACATGGCCGCAACACGTATCGCTGCTCGTGAATTCCACGGTATTTAGCTGTGACCAACGCTGTTGAAATCTCCACGCACGCTATTTGTTCTTGCCTGACAAAGTTGACGAGAAGGAACTTCCCACACGGGGAAATGCTAAGACACGACACGAGGTGATCCGCTTCCATGAACAGCTCGTCCGATTTGTGAGCGATATCGTAGACACGAATTTCGTAGCCCGAGACGAGTACGAACACCTTGCTCTCGTGTGGGTGCACAACCACATCCAGCACTCGTCGCCCACTCCACTGGTATGCAATGGTACCTTCATTTGCATTCTGCATCAATGTCAGTTCAGGATTAACAGACTCGACAACCAAAACTACAGTGATCGTACCCACAAGACTAGAGACTTGTCCGCGCTTCCACTGATGAATTGGTTCCCAGCAGGAAGCCACTGCATTTTTGTGACCACTCCTCCTGGATGCTGATAGCGCTTTTCGCACAACCCACTCTGGGAGTCGTCCACAAACAGCACCAACCATTAGCCGAGAGGCTACAGCAATGCAAAATACCAAACAAACATACCATTCGGTCCCAGAGTTGAATCGTACTGGAGCGGCTCCCACTCGAGAGCAGAAACCTGCTATCCGGAGACCACGCCAGACAGTCTGCTGGGCCTTCCAGACTTTGCAACACGTGCAGAGCTTCTGTCGGCTATAATTTCACCACACACCACTCTCAGCCCACAGTCATTCCCCGCCTTCTCTGCGTCTCATCCCTTACCCGCACCATCTGGCCAAACGCCAGTGCTTCCTCGTCCAACTGCATCTGCCAGAGCACGACCGAGCCGGCACTCGAGGCCGAGGCCAAGATCTCTCCATCGGGCGAGAACGCCAGCTCCCACAAGTCTCCGTTCTTGTGGCTCGTCAACACGTCTACACACTCTCCAGCTACGAGCCCCGTCAACATGGGCTTAAGCGTCTGCAGCTCCAACTCCGATCCGTCCTGCACCAACCGCTAGCCACCAAAAACCACAATCGTGAGTCTCCTACCTCTCTTTCTCCTCCCTCTTGTCCTCACTCACTCGTAGTGCTCCGTGTGGAATAATTTCTTCTGCACTAACCAGCTGCTCAATCCTGTCCTGCAGCTCCTGGTCCTGCCAGATTATCTTGGCTCTCTGCTTGAGCTCCTCTGCGTCCCTGCACAGCAGCAGCTCGGCCAGCTGCGTCACCTCCTGCTCGCTGGGCCTGTAAACCGGCAGAATCTCCTCCTGGAACGTCTGTAACGCGTGCGGCAGCTCCTTCCGCAGCACAAAGTCGATGAATTTCCTCTGCAGCAGCAGCAGCGCCGCCTCGCGCGCAGCCAGCGGCGACTTCATCTTCAACGTATCGGCTTTTGTCACGAGCTGGAGCGCCGCATCCCATTGGCTGTTAAGCACCGAAGTCTGCAGCGCCTTCATGCCATTGGAGCATAATTGCACCGACGCCTCCCGCTCCAGCGCCGCGGCCGCCTCGGGGAAGCCGCAGTCGTACAGCTCGCGCAGTAGTAGCCGCGCCCACTTCTGTCGCTTGTGGTCGCCGGGGGGAGGAAGCGAGGACGAGGACGCGGGTCGCTTGCGCGTGCCGTCGTCCGCGGCGAGTTGAGGCATTTTACGAGTTCTTCAACCTGATTACGATAGATTATTTTATGCGAAATAGTAGTTTTACTTGAGAATCTGGCCGCTAGAAATCGATGGCAGTTACTTCGAGTCATCCTCTGGAAGATGCATTTGCGTCCAACTACTAGGGGTTACGTATCATCTCCTGAAGATAGTTGCTGTAGCGCAAAAATACGGTCTTGGCTTCATCAACGGGTCTCCCACCAATTGTTGTCATTTTGTTGTATATCGACACCGCTGAAACTCCGTCCGAATGCCACTGCACCATATTCTTGTAAAGAGCTTTATCGCTTGTGACGATGTCCTTGAACATCTGGCGCATTTGTGAGATCTCTATATCCTTTGCAGTTTTGACAAACTGCATCGTCTCCTGTAGATAGACATTGTAGCGCATGACGACGGTATGAGCCTCGTCGACAGACCTTCCAGCAGCCCTCATGTCGCTGTAAATCTTGGATGCTAATGTGCCCTCCTTACGCCAGTTCGCCATTGCTGGATAGAGGACGTGGTCATTTTCGAGAATCTTCCCGTACATCGCGAAGTTATCCCGTTTTTCCGTTGCCAGAGCAACCTGAGCTGCCTTCTTCGTCTTGGATGAGGACTTGAATACCTTGGGCAACGAGCCAAAGTTAAAACCACCTCTTTCTTCCCCCTGATCTTCTTCGTCGTCCTCATTAACCGTCTTCAAACTTCTCAAAAGCGTTTTGCTGTCGTCAAGAGGTTTTGAAATCGAGGACTGGTCGGGTGCGATAGTTGTGGATACCGGCAGAGCATTAGTGGTGGTAAGAACTGTAGTCGACGCAGCGATTACCAACAAGCTAGCCAAGCGCATTCTTGATCCGGAACCGCGTACGAGGGTACAAATTGCAGAGTGACTTATCTTAAATATGCCGGCTGCTACACTTACAGTGTACAGAGGGCCATCTCATTAAGAGCAGGCTGTACACCAAATCGATTTCGGAGGGAATAAATATGTGCAAGTGTTTCAGTACTGGCTTATTTTTCCTAAACGATCATCAGTACCGGGGTATCGAAACGACGAGGTGCGCTTATTGAAAGGGACCTCTGTAACTGTATTTGTATTATTAATACATGTATCATGTTTAGCAGCAGATGGCGAGACAGCATTTTCATGTGATTGTTATTCGCAGTTAACAGTTCTTACGAACTGTGTAAGTTGGGAGTCACTGTGCCACAGTGACTGTGGGACTCCTAACTACTCATTACATGTATTATAATAATACATGTAGACGTATTGACGTTACACTGTGTAGACTGCTCCTGTATAGATCTTCCATTTCGCCTAATATAATATGGCAGATAAGCCACAACATGAGAAACGGATGTCATCTCGCTGCAAATCACAAAAATCGGAGATGCCAACAAGAAATTGTTGCGTACAGCGCAGAAGAACAGACCAACACACTGCTCGCCCACTCAGCAGATTCGGGATTGCGGGAGAACTGTGCCTGAGCACAGCCTCCGTTATCAGAGGCTAGACTATGCAATACTAAACTCAAGTGAACCTTCGGGACGAGGCCAAAAGCCTAGTTCAACTGCGAAGGGAGTAAATAGCAGCACGACAGACAACTGCCGCTGCACCAAACTTCACACTTCCACTTCGCGATGCTTGAACTCCCACGAAGCCAGCTTGTTGTCTGCGGTCCGCAACTACGTGTTGTCCGGCACCGGCAACACATTCAGGCGCTGGCGGAGTTTAGCAAACTGCTGCGGGCCGAGCGGCTTGGTGATGATGTCCGCGACATTGTCCTCGCTTGGGCAATACTCCACCCGGAACACCTTGCGCTCCACAACGTCTAGAATCTTGTGGAGCTTCAGATTCACACTTCGAGCCTTGTAGCCGCTGCTCACTTCACCGATCACCTTGATCACAGCTTGGTTATCCTCGTAGAGAATGGTTTGCGTAGTCCGTCGGAGCTTCAGCTCCTGTGAGTCCACATACCGACTTGCTTGGCTTATTACGGTCACCCATGTACATGGTACAGTGTACCCTCCCAAAAGCCCATGTACATGTGGATACAAAATTAATGTAATAAAGCTGATAACGTACGATTTTTATGAAGCGTCGTTTTTCTATTTTTTAAGTATCCATGTCGTCGTCAGACTCAACCATACCAACTTCCCTGTCAAGAGCACATTGGCGCTCGAGCAGACTGATCAGGTCGGCAGCTACTACATCGCTATCATTTACTAAGTCG